>CM067370.1:96978874-97048874 GCA_034401795.1 Chaetoderma sp. LZ-2023a | reverse complement strand
ATGGATGGATGGATGGATGGGTGGATGGGTGGATGGGTGGATGTATGGATGGATGGATGGATGGGTGGATGGATGGGTGGGTGGGTGGGTGGGTGGATGGATGGATGGATGGGTGGGTGGGTGGATGGATGGGTGTGTTGGTGGTAAAAGCATATATACATTATTCTATCAGCATATATTATTGTTATTGTTCTATGGTATATTAATGGACCTTTCCAATTTATCTATCAATCATATGACGTCATAATCAACTACCTGGGGTGTAGGGTGACTTCACAAGCATTACGTCATGACTGACTCGATTTAGTCCGTCTTGTACGCTAATCTAGTCCTATACGTTGTACGAATTGTAAGTCTTTACTATTTACTAAACATTCTGTTTACTATTTTGAAACTAACTTGACTGGGCGCAGTTGATGCCTATGTCAGCAACCACATCCAGTCAAACTAGACCCAACACATTCAACAGCTTTCCTGTATAGTCTTCTGGACATTGATAGTTAGTGCGTTCGAGGATCGATCGATCCCAACATAGGCAAAGCATAGGTGGAGCTTAACTATGGATGGTTGGGCATAGCCAATTCTGGAAAGGGTCATTTGGACCATCAATTAGGACATTATAAGTGTTACGTGTGCCGGTGAATTTTTCACAAATGGGACCATTCATTATTCTACTAGCAATGTTAACCGCAACTGAATTCCCTATTTACATTTCCCACCAGAGTGCCCGGGATATAAATCGTTCAGACCGTACTTTTCTATAGGCATAAATCGTGCACCCCAACGCAATGCAACGAAGCAAATCCTAGCACGTGATGCATTTATGTTGCACGAATCAACACAGCTTTTATGGTTGTGAAGCTTGGATCGGGATGTGCGTCTCTCGTTCAGCCCACAACCCCCAAAAAACTACATCAATCCAAACAGAATGAGACCATCATATACCAAAACCTAGCCCCCTCACCGCACAGAGGCCCACAAGTCAAGGCTCCAAAAACACACTCTTAACAATCTCGCTCCAATACCCTCAGATGTGTGTACTCGCTCAGGCTTGCGCGAGCCATTCCAATCATATATATATACGATGTAAGAAATATTATTTGTATCAGTTATCCCATATTTCTGCTTTAATATTGCAATCCGCTGATATCAAGATTGAAATGATTGGAATGGCGTTGCCGTTCAAATGGAGCGAACTATTTCTAGCTATTCCCCGCCCATTTCTAACTTAGCGCTACCCACACACAATCTACATTTCAAGATAACTATCCAGCTGGGCCCATGTTTCCGAAGCTCTCGTTATGTTAGCGATGCCGTTACATCATACTAAAGCAATTGGTGTAACGATATCGCTAGCTAACGATAGCTTCGGGAGCATGGGCCCAGGTAAGCTACTGGATATTTTGAAACTAATTTGTCTGTGCAACAACTTTAAGTCAAATTAATTTCAAAATATTCAACAGTCTGTTTATTAAATTGTCGAGTGATAAAAGACATGCAATTCAGGCAGGCTTGTGAAGTTCCATTGCCACTTTCCCAACGAAGCTACGTCATTTTGATTGTGACGTCTGCTAAGAAGTGATGTCCAAGGTATTTGATTATGATGTCAGATATTTCCTAACAGATTAGATCCCTTTCCATTTAAAGCATTTCGGCAATGTTGTGTCAACATAAGCTACATGCAGCATTCCTTTCCCAAGCGATATCCTGGACATCATTTGAAATTGTTAATATTTTTGAGAAGATGAAAAATATATCATCGGTAAGCACACTGCCTTGCAAATACCATCTCAAGCTAAGCTTATTTTAGCTTAGAAGTAGGAGAATATGGACGAAAGTATGCCTGTCCGATTATTGAAATTAATAAGAGCTTATGATTTCTGAACAATCGATTTAATAAAACAAGACAGCAGTGTTACCCTTACGGGATATTGGGGTATTTCCAAATGCAAATCTAGATTTGTATCAAGATCACAATGACCTTGACATCAGAAGTCTGAATGTCTTTGACCTGCGCCTACTAGTTAAGGTAACTGTATGGCCATGCTTAGATCTAATAATTTGACCAATTCTGAAATAAAGGCAAAAATGAGCTAAGCAGAAGAACTACCGGTACTTGTTAAAGTCTACATTTTATACAAGTGAAGTCGTACAATGTCCTTGACCTTCGACCTCCGTATCACTGTGCTACATTCCATTGATACAATGAAGCACGTTTCCAGGTTTAGTCACAATAACTCGACGCTATACCGAAATATAAGACGATATGTTGAGTTAAACCAAAAACTTAACCATAAAAAATAGAGTTCTATACCAAGTTCAGACTGACCTTGAACTTTGAGCCCAAGACCTCATTAGCATTGTGCTCCATACCCTTGATATAAGGAAGTAGGTGCCCAAGTTTAGTCCCAATAGGGTGATCCTACCCTGCGATATAACACAATATGTTGAGATAAACCAAAAACTTAACTGTTAAACCCTTTGTATACCATGATCATAGTGACATTGAACTTTGACCTCGTGACATAAATATCATTATGCTCAATCCCCGTGATATAAGGAAGCAGGTGGAACCCTGCTAAGATATAAGATGATATGTTGCGTTAAACGAAAAAGTAAACCAAGATTGACGCCAACAAACAGACACGGGATCAGCATTACACTATGGGGATATTGGCGAAAAGATTTGGCAATTTGAATTTCCAAATGCAATCTAGATTTGTATAAAGGTCACAATGCCATTGACCTCAAAATTCTAAATGTCTTGATCTTGCTCCTACAGGTTTAATTACCTGCATCACCATGCTTAGTTCCAATAACTTGACCAATTCTGTAAATAAAGGCAAAATGAGCTAAGCAGAAAAGCCTAAATGTTAAAATCTACACTTTACACAAATGTTGCACTGACTTTTAAGCTCAACATCGTTGCGCTTTATCCGCTGGATAGAGGTAACCATGTGACCAAGTTTAGTCCAAGTAGGGTGAACAAATCCTGAGATATAAATCAATAATTTGATCTAAACCAAAAATCTACCGGAAAACGTTTTATGCCAAGGTCACAGTAACCTTGAACGTTGAGCTCATGATCTCAATATCATTGTTCTCCATCCTGTCGATATATGGAAGCTGGTGTCCAAGTTTAATCCAAACAGCATGAAGCCATTATGAGATATAAGACATGTTAAGCTAAACGAAAAACTTAACCAAAAAGAAATTGAGTTTTATACCAAGAAAAAATAGTAACCTTGAACTTTGACCTCATCATCTCAATATCATTGTCATTCATGCCCGTGATAAAAGGAAGGATGTGTCCAAGTTTAGTACCAATAGGCTGAAGGCATGCTGAGATATCTGATGATATATTGAGCTAAACTAAAAGCTTAACCGAGATTGGTCGCTGACAGACTGGCAGATGAATGAACGGACGGACGGACAGTAATGTAGGCAGGCAGACAGACAGGCAGGCAGGCAGTAAGGCATGCTGGGAGGAAGGTAGATGGAGTAATGGAATCCATCAATATATGAACTGGCGCAATTTTCGCTGATAACAAATAAACAAACAGACAAACAGTCGGAGTAACAGAACCCATCGATATATGAGCCGGAATTGTAATTTTCGCCAATAATAATCGATGGTTTAATAGTAGGAAATCCACATTGGTCAATCTGCGCAAGCGGGAACGTAACTGTATAACTAACTTCCTTTCGTTCCATGAGTTAATACTTCTTTAGCACACCATACAACACCAATTACTATCGCCATATTATGCAGTACCGCAGAGTGTTTGCTAAGCTACTGCAATGAAACAGAGTAGCACACATTTTACGGTTTTTGGAACAATTACAAAACTATGATACTCAATAATTGCTAATAACAACGTACACGTACAGTACAGGATATTGCATTTAAGTACAAATGCCAATGCAACTGTTTGCAAATGATCCAAATACAAATGCAAGTGTAAATGCACCCTAGCGCCATTGCATTTAAATGGAAATGCAAATGTTTGCAACCTATTCAAATGCAAGTGCAAATGCATTTGCAAATGCATTCGAATATTGGGGCACACATCTGGTACTGAAATTCTGAAGCAGATTATGCATCTGCCATCTATGTATCTGCTGGTAGAGAGTATCTTTAGGAAAACCTTTTGCAGCCCAAGAGATGACTATTTTTTTTAATTTTACCACGGGACTGACTTATTGAACCAGTCATTCCAGTGTAGCATCATCAAAAATAGTCTTCTCTTGAAAAAATAATACTTATTTCACCATTAAAGGGTAACCATTGAGGCTTTGAATTTTCAGATTCCTAAATAGTATGTTGTGCCAGTCAAATTACTTACAAAATAATTATCAGTTTATGCAATATCTGTATGAATTTAACAAATATCCTGTTGAATAGTTTGAAGATAATTTGACTGACAGCTGTGGGTAAAAGTCACCAGTCAAAATTGTTTCAAAATGTTCGGCAGCTTATTCAAAACCTGAACTAAAATTCCGGCACTTCAAGATTTAAATGTTGACTTTGTCTGAGATCATTTGAGTTAGACATGGCTGCGTATGTGTGTATAGTCAGACTGAATGGCATGCGTTTCTAATCACATTGGGTCAACAGTAAACTAGCCCATGCCACGCAGAATTATCAACATCTATTATATATTGACCGTGGTAAATGTCCATTTGCAATCCAACAAGATAACTTTTGAAGATTTACCACTGGAATGACTGACTTGATTACCAAGCCTTTTATTTCAGTCATACACTTTCAAATATCTTCTCTTGTAATGCAAATGGCTTTTGAATAAGCCAAGCCCGACAGCTAAAAGATTAAGAGATCTCTGAATGAATGGAATTTTATACTGGTTGAATAGATTGTACAGTCAAGTGTTCGAATGACCACCTGTGTTTTGGCGGCCCAAAAGATTGTGGTTCTTTAAGACAGCTGATCGTATGAATAGTGTTACTTCTCTTGGAAATCAACATATTGATTACCGCAACAACAACGTTTGGTCCAATTGTCACATTAACCCTTTGGGGTACAAACTGTCAAAACCAGCCTTTGTCTTGGTCTTTAGAAATGTCCGTTTGCAGGCCAAGAGAAGAAACTCACTAGACCAATCATTCCACGGGTCTTGTATGTAAGGGAGATTATTTTAGAAACAAATAAACCAAAATCAAATTGAATTAAGGTTATAGTTTCTATCAACAGAAATGCCATTTGTATAATTTAAGAAATACTTTGGCTGAACATTTTGAAATTAATTTGACCTGGAGCTGTTGCTGCTATTTGCAGCAGCAGGTTCCAGCTAATTTCGAACGAAATTCAAAATGAGAATCGTAGTGTCTTTGAAAAGAATCAAGTGCATTTGAAAACTCAAATTCAAATGCAAACATTTTTATGCAAATGCATTTACATGAGATTCAAATGAAAATGCAAATGCATCAGAAATTTCATAGTTGCATTTAAATGCAAATACAAGTGCAAATGCATTTAAATGCAAATGCATACACATTTGCATGTGTATCCAAGTCTGACAGTAACAGAAAAAAAGATTGTAAACAGGGATGCAAATCAGAATCCATACAGCCTTAAAGGGGAACAATAACGAGTCATTGCACTCAAAATTATGTTTTTTATAATTTAAATAAAAATAAAACATATTATTTGCATATTTTCGAATGATTTAATAGTAAATTTCGCCATGAAAAGTCACCTTCTTCAATTTCTCAGGAGAATCACGGAATCACGTCATCGTCTGAATGATTGTTGTGGTATGACATCATATGACAATAATATTTTGTTGTTGATAATGTATAGCTCACAAGTCACAACAGCTCATACCAAAACCCCGTGATTTTATTGCGTGTCAGAATGCATGACAATAACCAAAATCTTAACAGTGATAGACTTTAGGAGAATCTGTCAATTTCTTAATTTATAAAATATGATAAAATCTTTTATTTTCGACGGTTTTTATTGAAATCTAAGTCGCGTTTGTGATATCCATAAACTACATTTATTCGCAATTATCACCGCAGAAAATGCATGCCAGAGATTGTGCAAACAAACGTAACCAGCGCAGTTACAGATATGACCCTGCAGCATGCTGTAAAGGAACTGCAGTCAAGTACTGATGCGTCTTCCAAGCGACTCACTTAGGGGTTCTCGACTACTCAGTACCGCGTATGGCCAACCATAACGCTAAATCGGAACCGAACTTCCGGTATGTTGGCGCAGTCCTCTGCCGAGGCCTATCCAATCTACAGGAGTCCGGTGGCTTGGACTGGTCACGCTGAAATGACTGTCTGCACAAGGGCACACATATAATCAATACAGTTAAGACTGGCCAATCTATTTTTTAGGTTTTCCAAGCAGAGTTTGACCACCATTGCTCTTTGGGGGCCCGCATTTTCCTCAATCAAAATAACTTGTCTTATTGCACCAGCATATGGCCAAACAAATGGATAGAGAACTTTATCCCTATACCTCCCATCAGTCAGAGAGACATTGTAGATGCAGTAGAAGTATGTATATCCACCAGCCCTAATGTTACCCTACATCACGAGTGAACCTCCACCGCGTTGACATCAACAAATCTTTCATTTTGGCGTCCCCAAACACGAACACGTTCATTGTGAAAGTCCAAGCCGAACTGTGACTCGTCTGTGAACAAGACCATTTCCCATTGAGCAGTACTCCAATCCGGTCTTGTGTGACGGCGCTTCTCACTCAAGGGTACACTTACAGCATGTCTCCAGGCCCTTAAACCACCGGCATGCAGTCGGTTTCTAACAGTCTGGTTGGATATCGTCAACCACGTTGCGGCTCTAACGTGGTTTCCCAATACTGTAGTATTGGCGGCTCTGTATTGGCAGCCAGTAGAACCTGTTCTGTGGATGTGCGGTAGGCAAAAAGATCAATTCCCAGCCAGTCAGTTCCTTCAAGGAACCCAATTATTTCTTTACCGCTTTACTACATTCAATAGATGCGCACGAAACATAGGTTTTAACATACCACCATATTCTACATAGCCAGAGTAAAATAGATGGAAATTGGTGTTTTGGGGGTAAAATATGTCTCTGAAAGAGAGGATATGTATTACCTCAAAATGTTAATTATAACCAGCTTTCGCTGATCTACAGGTGATCGGTGACGTAGTCCACTTCTGCGTGCCGGTTACTTCAAGGCACCCACATACATCTGCATAGGTAAAAGTTCCTTCAAGGCACCCACAATCGCCATACATACATACTAAACAGAGTGTCCATCTCTATATGCAAGCAATATAGACGGCGAGGTTATATGTATAGGCTACATAAATACCGGTTCACACAAGACACCCAATCAGGTCTCAAAATAAGGTTTCTTAAAACACTTCTCATCAATCTACATAAAGAAAGGTTCCATCAGGCATATATAACTAAATATTCCTTCAAGGCACCCTCAGCAATCTACATAAAAACAGGTTCCATTAAGGAACTCCTCAGCAATCTTCATAAATGCATGTTTCCTCAAAGCACTCTTAGCAATCTACATAAATAAAATTTCCTCAAAGCACACCCAGACATCTATATAAATACAGGCCCTTCAGGTTATAGCTGAAGCATCTACATAAATACAGATTTACATAAGGCACACTTGAAGAAATCTATATAGATAATACTTCCCTGAAAGCACCATCAGCAATCTACATAAATAAAGGTTCCTTCCCTCAGCAATCTACATACATAAAAGCTCCTTCAAGGCACCACTCAGACATTTAGACAAATAACGGTTCCCTCAAGGCACCCCTCGGACATTCATATAAATAAGTGCTCCCCTAAGACACCCTCTGCAGTCATGTCGTGTTTTACAGAATCAGAATACGTATTCAAAATCTGCGCTAAACTTTGCGCATGCGTGCACAGTACCGAAATAGTTCACGGTGCGATTAATAGGTGCATTCTCCCGAAATGAATAGGTTCCATCAAGGAACCAAGTGGCGAGGAATTTCTACTTCTGCGTAAGGCAGTCCCTGCGTGTCCTCTACCATGACACCTGTTCACCTGATTATTAGTCTATTGATACTAGTTCCATGCCCTGGAGATGGCACTCTGACTGACCTTAAGGGCAACAGCTACTCTTTGCTACGTCCAACCGCCTTGCAGCAGATCAATGGCACGCGAAATATTCGAGGCCTGCGAGGCGTTATTAAATTGTACCTCGCGAATCAGCAAATTCCTTAAAATGCAATGCGAAAAGGAATTCTATTGTCTTCTGTGCGGAAACAAATGCTTCAGTGAATCTCAACAGACTGAACTTTTCAGATTCAATCTTGGCAAGCATGAATAGACCACGACCTGTTGACTGCACAATGTCAGTTTCACCCGCAAAATATCCATTTCATTGTCAGATTCTTTAATCACATAGAGATTAGGTTAGGATTCATTTGGGGTAGGACAATTTTACATTTCTGATGTTTATGTATATTTATTTGGAATATGCTTAGCAACCTTTCACTAGTATATACTTTCCCAAACTATAGAAGACGTGTCTCTAGATCAAGGTTAGTTTATGCTTAGTTCGGGTTGTGGAGAGGTTCACATCTTATAAAGATACTGCAACCTCTGGTGATAAAGATATCAATCAATGTGGATTAGGGTAGGTATGATGTGTTTAGGAATACATCATTTTGCAGTCTTTCTGTTGCAACTATCTGTTTATTTCCCATTCATGTCTATGGGTGTCTAACCGCAGGTCCTACATACGTTCCCAGATACGCATTCCATGTTTAGGTATCTGCCACTGTGGCATCTTTATTATATGTCCGATTCGAGAGTAATCAATGATAATTTAATTTATAAACAAGAATACGTTCCTATAAAACAATATGTCATAAATATCAATGGATGAATCCAGTTTTAGCTATGCCCCACCCATCTTTAGCCGAACTCCACCCACACATCGCCATCGTTGGGAGTAATTGATCCCTGAAGTCATTGACTATCAGTTTCCAGAAAAATATACAGGTAAGCTGTTGATTATTTCGAAACTAATTTGACTGGGTGTCGTTGCTGCCTATGGCTGCAACAGCACCCAATAAAATTAGTTTCAAAATATTTACTCTTATTAAGTAGTAAAGCCGTACACTTCGTACAGCAACGCTTTGCCCGTCTTAAATTAAGCGTTCGTGGCGAACTTAACTACGTCATTCATGAAATAAAGCTATGAATCCTCCATTATTAAGATAGAAACACCTCATCTGTAGTTCTTAAAGTGTTAAAATTGTTTTAAACCTACATACAAAATGGGAGGAGCCTAGATAGATATGGGCGGGGATCCCCCTATTAAAAGACACTATCATTCCGCTTACATATATTCACGGCGTGCAATTTATTAACGAAAAAGCTGATATAGTCATATAACCACTGTTTTGCGAGTTTTGAAGGGTAATTAGTCTATTAATCACGGAATAGAAGTGGCCACATATTTCACCAAACTATATCGTGATTCGTTTGCAAAAAAACAAGCATAATTTAAAAAAGATTATTTACACGCGCATGAAGTGGTAGTTTTGCTAAAACGAGTATTATGTTTGCGGTTGCAATGGATTACTTTTAACCAAAATCTGCACTGAATGCCCTGCATATCCTGACAAAGGAACATGTGGTTCACTTGATGGACCTTTCAATGTTTATAATGGAGCTACAGATACGTCATTATGTATTGTGACGTGTGTCTACACGTGGCGTCATATACTTGAGTGGCAGATCAGATACATCGATTACTTCACACTAAGTAATGGAGGGTTCCAGTTTATCTATCGACCATATGACGTCATAATCAACTACGTGACGTGTATGATGGCGTCATAATCAATTACGTCATGAATGCCATATAGCTAAATGGTTAACGGACTACGCGTTGTTGTACGAATTGTATGTGTTTACTACATAATAAACATGATGTTGAACATTTTGAAACTAAATTGACTGGGCACTCTTGCTACCATAGGCAGAAACAGCAACCAGTGAAATTAGTTTCAAAATATTCAACAGCTTAGCTGTATAGCTTTCTGGAAATTGCTTGTCAGGGAGATCATGGATCGGTCGATCTCAACACGGGCGAAGTGTGTGCGGAGCTAGTTAGAGATTGACGGGCATAGCTAAAACTGGAACCAGACATTGGTGTCTCTTCACCAAGCGCTAATTCACTGATGAAAGGAATGCACCAATAAATGAGACACCAGTGCAAATACCCACCAGGGCAAACTCGTTGCGAAGATGTGCCACCAATGTAGCATTATAGATGCGCATCTCAAATACCTCATGTACCAATATTACATCGCTTATATCAGGATGTCATATTAATACTATCAAAGCCAAAGTCCCCAGCACTCTTGAGCAGTTTGGCATTGATAGGAGGCCTACTCTGAGCACCTTTGTCCGTAATAAGGCTTCTTATATACACATTCTAGTGAACATGACAACAAGGATCACATCTACTCCCAGTATTTGCACCGTGTGTGCTGCAGCATGTGACAACTCAAATATGTTTACCATTGGATACCGCAGTGATAATGATGGGGAAAGATCTCTGAGGACGATGAAACGTCTATAAATAAACGTGCATTTACAATTTGCTGAACTGTGTTTGCGTGTATGGAAGTAAGAATAAGTATGAATAATTGATTGTTCGGTAAGTATAGTTATAAATCCGTACCTTCACCGGGCGCGGACTGGCGGAGCGGTTTAACCCTTTCATGACGAAGCCGGCCAAAACCGGCCTCTACAGCCTTGAGGAATGTCCATTTGAAAGCTAAGAGAAATTTTTTTTTGAAAATTTACAATTGGAATGACTGGCTCGGTAACCGAGCCAGCCATTCCGGTGGTAAATTATAAAAAATAGTCTTCTCTTGGCCTGCAAATAGAAATTCAATAAGGAAATGTTTGGATTTTCTTGAACAAATTTGATCATTAAAGGGTTAAACAGCTGGAAGGTCTTTGTAGACCAGACATTTTGAGGATTTCTTATGTGACACCACAGGCGCAAAATCTCGTAGGTGTATAATGCGTAATCACGTACACATTGGTAATCCGATCATAATATATACGTTATTGAAATCTAAAGCTACATGGGAGAACGTACGTTCGCGCCCTTTCTTTTGATGTAATATGTTGATGGTCTATATTTGGTTTGGTACCATGTTCTTCGTATGCCACAAGATACTCGGGTACAGAAAGCCTTAGAATTTGCTGTGCTCCAACATCTACAACGCTCGTAGAGAACGTCACTGCACACACCTGTTAAGTGTGCCATGTACTGATCTAAAAGAAGCCAGACTGGACACATTAACGACCTTAAAGAACCTGATGGGGTTACGGACTCGCGTTGAGCAGTACCGGCTTAGGCTGGTGCGAGCCCCTGGGCTGGAGACCAAAGGATTTTTTTACCTATGCCCCGCCCATCACTAGCTAAGCTCCACCGAAACCTCGCTCGTGATTTTTTTTTATCTCTAGGAAGTCGGGCTTCAATGTATATAAAGCGATTCAAACACGTGTACAAAGTATCTAGAAACAAGGGTGGCACAGCTAGAAATTGATTCTTCCATTCATGTTTAATAGTCTTTAATTTGTCCATTGTGGATAACTCTGTCTATTCATAATATTAGCCGTTTTTAGGAGATTGTCTCATTTATGGTGAGGTGATCGCATGCCTTGATTAATGTGCTTCAGGTTAAGGATCAGTAAATTACTCAGTTTCCGTTTGGTAGTTCCGCCAGCCATGACAAAAATACCTTGCCGTGATCAGAACCCATGTTTACAAGCGTCAATAACACAACTTATCAGCATGCCATCAGCTGTACGCATCAGTTCATATACAAATAGACGAATCTCTTCCATATTGTTTATTATTTCTACTACTTGATCAGGTGATTCATGCTAACTCTTCTTAATGGTCCTTTCCAGTTTATTACGTCATAATCAGCTACATCCATCATATGGCGTCCTAATCAACTACGTGATGCATAGGATCACGCCATAGTAAATGACGTACATATAATAAGTTCGTCACGAACACTTAATTCAGGACGGACTAAGCGTTGTTGTATGAAATGTATGTCTTTACTATTTAAATAGGCAGCAATTACTATTTAAATGGGCGGCAACAGCACTCAATCAAATTAGTTTCAAATTATTCAACAGCTTACCTGTATAGTTTTTTAATTTGAGATTCATGGAGTATATGACTCGATCTATCCGAGCATGGTAACAACGTAGGCGGGGTTTAGCTAGATATGGGCGGTGCATAGCTAAACCTGGATCCCTCTAAAGGATTTCTTATTTGAGCTGTCTTTCTCGCATAGGCAACATCCTCTCCATGGCATTTGAGACAGCAGTTGTAAAAGGCAGCGTCCGAATGCAGTAATGCGAAGACGTCCATGGTGACGCTACACAAGTGCTCGTATCAAGATCTTCACAATATTGTTAAAATTCCCAACGTATGTGTTGCCGCATTGGGTCGAATACTCATGTAGATCGCTTCACTATGAAAAGTCGTTTCGATCCAAATGCCTCCTGAACGTCTGGTGCTCGGCTAAGGAGGTTTCTTATTTCTTCAAAAACGACACAGCTGCCTTTATGTATTTAGTATGGTCTGCTGCCATTCTATATTCAGCCATGCGAGTCGTATGTGGCATGCACTCCTGTCACACTGCTGCGTGTTTAGCATGCGTGATTGGCAGCAGAATTTCTAGCTAGTTTATCCACAATGGATGTCTCTTTTGAAATTGTAACTAGTTTCATCCAGGTGGCCTATCATGGGCCCAGGTAAGCTACTGGATATTTTGAAACTAATTTGTCTGTGCAACAACTTTAAGTCAAATTAATTTCAAAATATTCAACAGTCTGTTTATTAAATTGTCGAGTGATAAAAGACATGCAATTCAGGCAGGCTTGTGAAGTTCCATTGCCACTTTCCCAACGAAGCTACGTCATTTTGATTGTGACGTCTGCTAAGAAGTGATGTCCAAGGTATTTGATTATGATGTCAGATATTTCCTAACAGATTAGATCCCTTTCCATTTAAAGCATTTCGGCAATGTTGTGTCAACATAAGCTACATGCAGCATTCCTTTCCCAAGCGATATCCTGGACATCATTTGAAATTGTTAATATTTTTGAGAAGATGAAAAATATATCATCGGTAAGCACACTGCCTTGCAAATACCATCTCAAGCTAAGCTTATTTTAGCTTAGAAGTAGGAGAATATGGACGAAAGTATGCCTGTCCGATTATTGAAATTAATAAGAGCTTATGATTTCTGAACAATCGATTTAATAAAACAAGACAGCAGTGTTACCCTTACGGGATATTGGGGTATTTCCAAATGCAAATCTAGATTTGTATCAAGATCACAATGACCTTGACATCAGAAGTCTGAATGTCTTTGACCTGCGCCTACTAGTTAAGGTAACTGTATGGCCATGCTTAGATCTAATAATTTGACCAATTCTGAAATAAAGGCAAAAATGAGCTAAGCAGAAGAACTACCGGTACTTGTTAAAGTCTACATTTTATACAAGTGAAGTGGTACAATGTCCTTGACCTTCGACCTCCGTATCACTGTGCTACATTCCATTGATACAATGAAGCACGTTTCCAGGTTTAGTCACAATAACTCGACGCTATACCGAAATATAAGACGATATGTTGAGTTAAACCAAAAACTTAACCATAAAAAATAGAGTTCTATACCAAGTTCAGACTGACCTTGAACTTTGAGCCCAAGACCTCATTAGCATTGTGCTCCATACCCTTGATATAAGGAAGTAGGTGCCCAAGTTTAGTCCCAATAGGGTGATCCTACCCTGCGATATAACACAATATGTTGAGATAAACCAAAAACTTAACTGTTAAACCCTTTGTATACCATGATCATAGTGACATTGAACTTTGACCTCGTGACATAAATATCATTATGCTCAATCCCCGTGATATAAGGAAGCAGGTGGAACCCTGCTAAGATATAAGATGATATGTTGCGTTAAACGAAAAAGTAAACCAAGATTGACGCCAACAAACAGACACGGGATCAGCATTACACTATGGGGATATTGGCGAAAAGATTTGGCAATTTGAATTTACAAATGCAATCTAGATTTGTATAAAGGTCACAATGCCATTGACCTCAAAATTCTAAATGTCTTGATCTTGCTCCTACAGGTTTAATTACCTGCATCACCATGCTTAGTTCCAATAACTTGACCAATTCTGTAAATAAAGGCAAAATGAGCTAAGCAGAAAAGCCTAAATGTTAAAATCTACACTTTACACAAATGTTGCACTGACTTTTAAGCTCAACATCGTTGCGCTTTATCCGCTGGATAGAGGTAACCATGTGACCAAGTTTAGTCCAAGTAGGGTGAACAAATCCTGAGATATAAATCAATAATTTGATCTAAACCAAAAATCTACCGGAAAACGTTTTATGCCAAGGTCACAGTGACCTTGAACTTTGAGCTCATGATCTCAATATCATTGTTCCCCATCCTGTCGATATATGGAAGCTGGTGTCCAAGTTTAATCCAAACAGCATGAAGCCATTATGAGATATAAGACATGTTAAGCTAAACGAAAAACTTAACCAAAAAGAAATTGAGTTTTATACCAAGAAAAAATAGTAACCTTGAACTTTGACCTCATCATCTCAATATCATTGTCATTCATGCCCGTGATAAAAGGAAGGATGTGTCCAAGTTTAGTACCAATAGGCTGAAGGCATGCTGAGATATCTGATGATATATTGAGCTAAACTAAAAGCTTAACCGAGATTGGTCGCTGACAGACTGGCAGATGAATGAACGGACGGACGGACAGTAATGTAGGCAGGCAGACAGACAGGCAGGCAGGCAGTAAGGCATGCTGGCAGGAAGGTAGATGGAGTAATGGAATCCATCAATATATGAACTGGCGCAATTTTCGCTGATAACAAATAAACAAACAGACAAACAGTCGGAGTAACAGAACCCATCGATATATGAGCGGGAATTGTAATTTTCGCCAATAATAATCGATGGTTTAATAGTAGGAAATCCACATTGGTCAATCTGCGCAAGCGGGAACGTAACTGTATAACTAACTTCCTTTCGTTCCATGAGTTAATACTTCTTTAGCACACCATACAACACCAATTACTATCGCCATATTATGCAGTACCGCAGAGTGTTTGCTAAGCTACTGCAATGAAACAGAGTAGCACACATTTTACGGTTTTTGGAACAATTACAAAACTATGATACTCAATAATTGCTAATAACAACGTACACGTACAGTACAGGATATTGCATTTAAGTACAAATGCCAATGCAACTGTTTGCAAATGATCCAAATACAAATGCAAGTGTAAATGCACCCTAGCGCCATTGCATTTAAATGGAAATGCAAATGTTTGCAACCTATTCAAATGCAAGTGCAAATGCATTTGCAAATGCATTCGAATATTGGGGCACACATCTGGTACTGAAATTCTGAAGCAGATTATGCATCTGCCATCTATGTATCTGCTGGTAGAGAGTATCTTTAGGAAAACCTTTTGCAGCCCAAGAGATAACTATTTTTTTTAATTTTACCACGGGACTGACTTATTGAACCAGTCATTCCAGTGTAGCATCATCAAAAATAGTCTTCTCTTGAAAAAATAATACTTATTTCACCATTAAAGGGTAACCATTGAGGCTTTGAATTTTCAGATTCCTAAATAGTATGTTGTGCCAGTCAAATTACTTACAAAATAATTATCAGTTTATGCAATATCTGTATGAATTTAACAAATATCCAGTTGAATAGTTTGAAGATAATTTGACTGACAGCTGTGGGTAAAAGTCACCAGTCAAAATTGTTTCAAAATGTTCGGCAGCTTATTCAAAACCTGAACTAAAATTCCGGCACTTCAAGATTTAAATGTTGACTTTGTCTGAGATCATTTGAGTTAGACATGGCTGCGTATGTGTGTATAGTCAGACTGAATGGCATGCGTTTCTAATCACATTGGGTCAACAGTAAACTAGCCCATGCCACGCAGAATTATCAACATCTATTATATATTGACCGTGGTAAATGTCCATTTGCAATCCAACAAGATAACTTTTGAAGATTTACCACTGGAATGACTGACTTGATTACCAAGCCTTTTATTTCAGTCATACACTTTCAAATATCTTCTCTTGTAATGCAAATGGCTTTTGAATAAGCCAAGCCCGACAGCTAAAAGATTAAGAGATCTCTGAATGAATGGAATTTTATACTGATTGAATAGATTGTACAGTCAAGTGTTCGAATGACCACCTGTGTTTTGGCGCCCAAAAGATTGTGGTTCTTTAAGACAGCTGATCGTATGAATAGTGTTACTTCTCTTGGAAATCAACATATTGATTACCGCAACAACAACGTTTGGTCCAATTGTCACATTAACCCTTTGGGGTACAAACTGTCAAAACCAGCCTTTGTCTTGGTCTTTAGAAATGCCCGTTTGCAGGCCAAGAGAAGAAACTCACTAGACCAATCATTCCACGGGTCTTGTATGTAAGGGAGATTATTTTAGAAACAAATAAACCAAAATCAAATTGAATTAAGGTTATAGTTTCTATCAACAGAAATGCCATTTGTATAATTTAAGAAATACTTTGGCTGAACATTTTGAAATTAATTTGACCTGGAGCTGTTGCTGCTATTTGCAGCAGCAGGTTCCAGCTAATTTCGAACGAAATTCAAAATGAGAATCGTAGTGTCTTTGAAAAGAATCAAGTGCATTTGAAAACTCAAATTCAAATGCAAACATTTTTATGCAAATGCATTTACATGAGATTCAAATGAAAATGCAAATGCATCAGAAATTTCATAGTTGCATTTAAATGCAAATACAAGTGCAAATGCATTTAAATGCAAATGCATACACATTTGCATGTGTATCCAAGTCTGACAGTAACAGAAAAAAAGATTGTAAACAGGGATGCAAATCAGAATCCATACAGCCTTAAAGGGGAACAATAACGAGTCATTGCACTCAAAATTATGTTTTTTATAATTTAAATAAAAATAAAACATATTATTTGCATATTTTCGAATGATTTAATAGTAAATTTCGCCATGAAAAGTCACCTTCTTCAATTTCTCAGGAGAATCACGGAATCACGTCATCGTCTGAATGATTGTTGTGGTATGACATCATATGACAATAATATTTTGTTGTTGATAATGTATAGCTCACAAGTCACAACAGCTCATACCAAAACCCCGTGATTTTATTGCGTGTCAGAATGCATGACAATAACCAAAATCTTAACAGTGATAGACTTTAGGAGAATCTGTCAATTTCTTAATTTATAAAATATGATAAAATCTTTTATTTTCGACGGTTTTTATTGAAATCTAAGTCGCGTTTGTGATATCCATAAACTACATTTATTCGCAATTATCACCGCAGAAAATGCATGCCAGAGATTGTGCAAACAAACGTAACCAGCGCAGTTACAGATATGACCCTGCAGCATGCTGTAAAGGAACTGCAGTCAAGTACTGATGCGTCTTCCAAGCGACTCACTTAGGGGTTCTCGACTACTCAGTACCGCGTATGGCCAACCATAACGCTAAATCGGAACCGAACTTCCGGTATGTTGGCGCAGTCCTCTGCCGAGGCCTATCCAATCTACAGGAGTCCGGTGGCTTGGACTGGTCACGCTGAAATGACTGTCTGCACAAGGGCACACATATAATCAATACAGTTAAGACTGGCCAATCTATTTTTTAGGTTTTCCAAGCAGAGTTTGACCACCATTGCTCTTTGGGGGCCCGCATTTTCCTCAATCAAAATAACTTGTCTTATTGCACCAGCATATGGCCAAACAAATGGATAGAGAACTTTATCCCTATACCTCCCATCAGTCAGAGAGACATTGTAGATGCAGTAGAAGTATGTATATCCACCAGCCCTAATGTTACCCTACATCACGAGTGAACCTCCACCGCGTTGACATCAACAAATCTTTCATTTTGGCGTCCCCAAACACGAACACGTTCATTGTGAAAGTCCAAGCCGAACTGTGACTCGTCTGTGAACAAGACCATTTCCCATTGAGCAGTACTCCAATCCGGTCTTGTGTGACGGCGCTTCTCACTCAAGGGTACACTTACAGCATGTCTCCAGGCCCTTAAACCACCGGCATGCAGTCGGTTTCTAACAGTCTGGTTGGATATCGTCAACCACGTTGCGGCTCTAACGTGGTTTCCCAATACTGTAGTATTGGCGGCTCTGTATTGGCAGCCAGTAGAACCTGTTCTGTGGATGTGCGGTAGGCAAAAAGATCAATTCCCAGCCAGTCAGTTCCTTCAAGGAACCCAATTATTTCTTTACCGCTTTACTACATTCAATAGATGCGCACGAAACATAGGTTTTAACATACCACCATATTCTACATAGCCAGAGTAAAATAGATGGAAATTGGTGTTTTGGGGGTAAAATATGTCTCTGAAAGAGAGGATATGTATTACCTCAAAATGTTAATTATAACCAGCTTTCGCTGATCTACAGGTGATCGGTGACGTAGTCCACTTCTGCGTGCCGGTTACTTCAAGGCACCCACATATATCTGCATAGGTAAAAGTTCCTTCAAGGCACCCACAATCGCCATACATACATACTAAACAGAGTGTCCATCTCTATATGCAAGCAATATAGACGGCGAGGTTATATGTATAGGCTACATAAATACCGGTTCACACAAGACACCCAATCAGGTCTCAAAATAAGGTTTCTTAAAACACTTCTCATCAATCTACATAAAGAAAGGTTCCATCAGGCATATATAACTAAATATTCCTTCAAGGCACCCTCAGCAATCTACATAAAAACAGGTTCCATTAAGGAACTCCTCAGCAATCTTCATAAATGCATGTTTCCTCAAAGCACTCTTAGCAATCTACATAAATAAAATTTCCTCAAAGCACACCCAGACATCTATATAAATACAGGCCCTTCAGGTTATAGCTGAAGCATCTACATAAATACAGATTTACATAAGGCACACTTGAAGAAATCTATATAGATAATACTTCCCTGAAAGCACCATCAGCAATCTACATAAATAAAGGTTCCTTCCCTCAGCAATCTACATACATAAAAGCTCCTTCAAGGCACCACTCAGACATTTAGACAAATAACGGTTCCCTCAAGGCACCCCTCGGACATTCATATAAATAAGTGCTCCCCTAAGACACCCTCTGCAGTCATGTCGTGTTTTACAGAATCAGAATACGTATTCAAAATCTGCGCTAAACTTTGCGCATGCGTGCACAGTACCGAAATAGTTCACGGTGCGATTAATAGGTGCATTCTCCCGAAATGAATAGGTTCCATCAAGGAACCAAGTGGCGAGGAATTTCTACTTCTGCGTAAGGCAGTCCCTGCGTGTCCTCTACCATGACACCTGTTCACCTGATTATTAGTCTATTGATACTAGTTCCATGCCCTGGAGATGGCACTCTGACTGACCTTAAGGGCAACAGCTACTCTTTGCTACGTCCAACCGCCTTGCAGCAGATCAATGGCACGCGAAATATTCGACGCCTGCGAGGCGTTATTAAATTGTACCTCGCGAATCAGCAAATTCCTTAAAATGCAATGCGAAAAGGAATTCTATTGTCTTCTGTGCGGAAACAAATGCTTCAGTGAATCTCAACAGACTGAACTTTTCAGATTCAATCTTGGCAAGCATGAATAGACCACGACCTGTTGACTGCACAATGTCAGTTTCACCCGCAAAATATCCATTTCATTGTCAGATTCTTTAATCACATAGAGATTAGGTTAGGATTCATTTGGGGTAGGACAATTTTACATTTCTGATGTTTATGTATATTTATTTGGAATATGCTTAGCAACCTTTCACTAGTATATACTTTCCCAAACTATAGAAGACGTGTCTCCAGATCAAGGTTAGTTTATGCTTAGTTCGGGTTGTGGAGAGGTTCACATCTTATAAAGATACTGCAACCTCTGGTGATAAAGATATCAATCAATGTGGATTAGGGTAGGTATGATGTGTTTAGGAATACATCATTTTGCAGTCTTTCTGTTGCAACTATCTGTTTATTTCCCATTCATGTCTATGGGTGTCTAACCGCAGGTCCTACATACGTTCCCAGATACGCATTCCATGTTTAGGTATCTGCCACTGTGGCATCTTTATTATATGTCCGATTCGAGAGTAATCAATGATAATTTAATTTATAAACAAGAATACGTTCCTATAAAACAATATGTCATAAATATCAATGGATGAATCCAGTTTTAGCTATGCCCCACCCATCTTTAGCCGAACTCCACCCACACATCGCCATCGTTGGGAGTAATTGATCCCTGAAGTCATTGACTATCAGTTTCCAGAAAAATATACAGGTAAGCTGTTGATTATTTCGAAACTAATTTGACTGGGTGTCGTTGCTGCCTATGGCTGCAACAGCACCCAATAAAATTAGTTTCAAAATATTTACTCTTATTAAGTAGTAAAGCCGTACACTTCGTACAGCAACGCTTTGCCCGTCTTAAATTAAGCGTTCGTGGCGAACTTAACTACGTCATTCATGAAATAAAGCTATGAATCCTCCATTATTAAGATAGAAACACCTCATCTGTAGTTCTTAAAGTGTTAAAATTGTTTTAAACCTACATACAAAATGGGAGGAGCCTAGATAGATATGGGCGGGGATCCCCCTATTAAAAGACACTATCATTCCGCTTACATATATTCACGGCGTGCAATTTATTAACGAAAAAGCTGATATAGTCATATAACCACTGTTTTGCGAGTTTTGAAGGGTAATTAGTCTATTAATCACGGAATAGAAGTGGCCACATATTTCACCAAACTATATCGTGATTCGTTTGCAAAAAAACAAGCATAATTTAAAAAAGATTATTTACACGCGCATGAAGTGGTAGTTTTGCTAAAACGAGTATTATGTTTGCGGTTGCAATGGATTACTTTTAACCAAAATCTGCACTGAATGCCCTGCATATCCTGACAAAGGAACATGTGGTTCACTTGATGGACCTTTCAATGTTTATAATGGAGCTACAGATACGTCATTATGTATTGTGACGTGTGTCTACACGTGGCGTCATATACTTGAGTGGCAGATCAGATACATCGATTACTTCACACTAAGTAATGGAGGGTTCCAGTTTATCTATCGACCATATGACGTCATAATCAACTACGTGACGTGTATGATGGCGTCATAATCAATTACGTCATGAATGCCATATAGCTAAATGGTTAACGGACTACGCGTTGTTGTACGAATTGTATGTGTTTACTACATAATAAACATGATGTTGAACATTTTGAAACTAAATTGACTGGGCACTCTTGCTACCATAGGCAGAAACAGCAACCAGTGAAATTAGTTTCAAAATATTCAACAGCTTAGCTGTATAGCTTTCTGGAAATTGCTTGTCAGGGAGATCATGGATCGGTCGATCTCAACACGGGCGAAGTGTGTGCGGAGCTAGTTAGAGATTGACGGGCATAGCTAAAACTGGAACCAGACATTGGTGTCTCTTCACCAAGCGCTAATTCACTGATGAAAGGAATGCACCAATAAATGAGACACCAGTGCAAATACCCACCAGGGCAAACTCGTTGCGAAGATGTGCCACCAATGTAGCATTATAGATGCGCATCTCAAATACCTCATGTACCAATATTACATCGCTTATATCAGGATGTCATATAAATACTATCAAAGCCAAAGTCCCCAGCACTCTTGAGCAGTTTGGCATTGATAGGAGGCCTACTCTGAGCACCTTTGTCCGTAATAAGGCTTCTTATATACAAATTCTAGTGAACATGACAACAAGGATCACATCTACTCCCAGTATTTGCACCGTGTGTGCTGCAGCATGTGACAACTCAAATATGTTTACCATTGGATACCGCAGTGATAATGATGGGGAAAGATCTCTGAGGACGATGAAACGTCTATAAATAAACGTGCATTTACAATTTGCTGAACTGTGTTTGCGTGTATGGAAGTAAGAATACGTATGAATAATTGATTGTTCGGTAAGTATAGTTATAAATCCGTACCTTCACCGGGCGCGGACTGGCGAAGCGGTTTAACCCTTTCATGACGAAGCCGGCCAAAACCGGCCTCTACAGCCTTGAGAAATGTCCATTTGAAAGCTAAGAGAAAATTATTTTTGAAAATTTACAACTGGAATGACTGGCTCGGTAACCGAGCCAGACATTCCAGTGGTAAATTATAAAAAATAGTCTTCTCTTGGCCTGCAAATAGAAATTCAATAAGGAAATGTTTGGATTTTCTTGAACAAATTTGATCATTAAAGGGTTAAACAGCTGGAAGGTCTTTGTAGACCAGACATTTTGAGGATTTCTTGAGGTGTATAATGCATAATCACGTACACATTGGTAATCCGATCATAATATATACGTTATTGAAATTTAAAGCTACATGGGAGAACGTACGTTCGCGCCCTTTCTTTTGATGTAATATGTTGATGGTCTATATTTGGTTTGGTACCATGTTCTTCGTATGCCACAAGGCACTCGGGTACAGAAAGCCTTAGAATTTGCTGTGCTCCAACATCTACAACGCTCGTAGAGAATGTCACTGCACACACCTGTTAAGTGTGCCATGTACTGATCTAAAAGAAGCCAGACTGGACACATTAACGACCTTAAAGAACCTGATGGAGTTAAGGACTCGCGTTGAGCAGTACCGGCTTAGGCTGGTGCGAGGCTCTGGGCTGGAGACCGAAAGATTTTTTACCTATGCCCCGCCCATCACTAGCTAAGCTCCACCCAAACCTCGCTCGTGATTTTTTTTTATCTCTAGGAAGTCGGGCTTCAATGTATATAAAGCGATTCAAATACGTGTACAAAGTATCTAGAAATAAGGGTGGCACAGCTAGAAATTGATTCTTCCATTCATGTTTAATAGTCTTTAATTTGCCCATTGTGGATAACTCTGTCTATTCATAATATTAGCCGTTTTTAGGAGATTGTCTCATTTATGGTGAGGTGATCGCATGCCTTGATTAATGTGCTTCAGGTTAAGGATCAGTAAATTACTCAGATTCCGTTTGGTAGTTCCGCCAGCCATGACAAAAATACCTTGCCGTGATCAGAACCCATGTTTACAAGCGTCAATAACACAACTTATCAGCATGCCATCAGCTGTACGCATCAGTTCATATACAAATAGACGAATCTCTTCCATATTGTTTATTATTTCTACTACTTGATCAGGTGATTCATGCTAACTCTTCTTAATGGTCCTTTCCAGTTTATTACGTCATAATCAGCTACATCCATCATATGGCGTCCTAATCAACTACGTGATGCATAGGATCACGCCATAGTAAATGACGTACATATAATAAGTTCGTCACGAACACTTAATTCAGGACGGACTAAGCGTTGTTGTATGAAATGTATGTCTTTACTATTTAAATAGGCAGCAATTACTATTTAAATGGGCGGCAACAGCACTCAATCAAATTAGTTTCAAACTATTCAACAGCTTACCTGTATAGTTTTTTAATTTGAGATTCATGGAGTATATGACTCGATCTATCCGAGCATGGTAACAACGTAGGCGGGGTTTAGCTAGATATGGGCGGTGCATAGCTAAACCTGGATCCCTCTAAAGGATTTCTTATTTGAGCTGTCTTTCTCGCATAGGCAACATCCTCTCCATGGCATTTGAGACAGCAGTTGTAAAAGGCAGCGTCCGAATGCAGTAATGCGAAGACGTCCATGGTGACGCTACACAAGTGTTCGTATCCAGATCTTCACAATATTGTTAACATTCCGAACGTATGTGTTGCCGCATTGGGTCGAATACTCATGTAGATCGCTTCACTATGAAAAGTCGTTTCGATCCAAATGCCTCCTGAACGTCTGGTGCTCGGCTAAGGAGGTTTCTTATTTCTTCCAAAAACGACACAGCTGCCTTTATGTATTTAGTATGGTCTGCTGCCATTCTATATTCAGCCATGCGAGTCGTATGTGGCATGCACTCCTGTCACACTGCTGCGTGTTTAGCATGCGTGATTGGCAGCAGAATTTCTAGCTAGTTTATCCACAATGGATGTCTCTTTTGAAATTGTAACTAGTTTCATCCAGGTGGCCTATCATCGCGTTCATCTACGTCGGGTTTCTATACAGATGACTGGTGGTTTATACATCAGGCTAATGTTTTCTTGGCGTCAAGCTGTCATGGTCGGAGAACCACTCTTCAAATTCCTCCCAGTTTGTAAATAGCAGTCTTCGTGCACCTGCATGCGTGCATTAACGGCTTCTTCCAGATAATACTTTTCTGCTGTGCAATTCTTCAACGGGCAAACAGTTCTTTTGACCCATACTCAGTGGCGGATCTAGGGGTTGGGGGAGGGGGAACTCGGGCCCTCCATCCCAACCACCACACCCGCCCAAACCCCCGCTCGGCAGAGCTGTCAGTTTTCTTTTTTACTTATCTGCTGGTGGCGGAGTGAACCCATTCTCAAGAGTTAACTCCCTTGAAATTTTGGGTGCCCCGTCCGCCAAATGACCACCTGGATCCGCCCTTGCATACCACACACCCCACCCTTAATGATTACCTCAACCGTTCCTAGAAAGTTTATGAGATGGTGGAATCCACATAATTTCAGAATCAGATTGGGATTCTCTTCCGGCTTATTGTTCTGTAATATGTAGCTTATTTCATAGATAGCTTCATCCTGATCCACTACCGTAGGATATTCCCGCGGCCTCTGAACTAATAACTCAGGTTACTGGGCCGATACTGGGTAAATACAGGGCCAATAAGCATTGGCCCAATGCTGGCCCAGTAACCTGCGTTATGATGGTAGCTTCTCACCATACATACCTTCATTATTGCACACTACATCCGGGTTGGATGATGCCTTATGCAATGTCTTATGCTATGAGAGACAGTAGCCATTCCAAGGTGCTTCTGTGATTGGATTGTGTCTCAGCTCGCTGTGTTTACCACCCACGGCGTTCAACTTCTACCCCTAGAGGCATTGTTTTGACAGGTCAGAGGAGGTTCCAACAAAGGTTCACATTAGCTACATCACTTCCATGTTGCAATAAACGTAGTATCCTGCCAATATCCATTCCAGATATCGTTCTGCGCTTCATTATTTTGAATGATCGAGATTTTGCCAATAATTTTGTACAGATATGCCACATGTTGTTCCATCTAGACCACGTCTGTGACTAATTTTCGTTGCTGCATTACTACGTTACCCTCCACGCAACATCTCGTATTGCGATGGTTGGAATATAACCATAAGAGTTACATAAATACGTATAACATCCAGTGTGCGCTCTGACATCTCGAGATTATATATATATGGCGAAGCATATAGATTGGTTAGCCACCATGTTTGATGGAGAAATTCACGAATTTGTGCATGGCTTTGGCTAACCACAAATCTTTTTCAGCACTCATCCTAACCAAAGCACTATCCTGATGCGTGTGCAGATCAGTAACAGTGCATAGTACATGTTTGGCAACGCACAACACACATTCCTCGGTACCAAGAGAGATATGTCACCCAGTTGAGCTTTTATCAATGAGTACCCGACCATCGACATCAGTGATATCAAACCTGGTGCAAAGCAATATACATGCAAAGGACCTTTCCAAGTTTATCCATCCATCATATGTCGTCATAATCAACTAAGTGACGCGTAGGCTGACGCCATAATTATGACGTCATGAATGATTCGAAATAATCCGTCTTAAACACTTAACAGTCCGACACGTTGTACGAATTGTGTGTCTGTGCTATTTAATAAACATGCTGTTCAATTTTTTGAAACTAATTTGACTGGGCGTTGTTGCTGTCTTGGGCAGCAGCAACACCAAGTAGAATTAGTTCCAAAATATTCAACAGCTTACCTGAATAGTTTTCTGGAAATTGATAATCAGGGAGTTCAGAGATCGATCGATCCAAACGCGAGCGAGGTGTGGGTGGAGCTTATCTAGAGATGGGCGGGGCATAGCTAAAACTGGAAAGGTTAATTAAATTAGGAAAGCTCACAGCAATCATATCTCAAACTTGCTCATATCGTGCACTTCGCGGTTCTTATTCTTCATCACTATCTCTCGCGTTGGTACCCTTCAGTCCCAGGCAGAAGATGTATGTTTTCATAGCAAAACAATGCAATTACTACTTATCAATTAAACATCACTAAAATAATACAATATGCGATAGCGACGGGGAAAATAATTACATGATATTTGAACCTCTGGCCCCTCCTCTGCACCTCGAACCACCCCCACCCCACCCCACCCCATGTGGCGGAATCAAATAGAAATGTGCTCTTGCAATCCGCAATTATATGGGCAACTCACATACCAAATTTGGTTGAATTCTAACAGATGGTTTTAGAGCGGATATCCCGACGAACATACGGCCAGGCAGACGGACAGACGGACGGAGGTGATTGCAATATCCATGCCAATTTTTCAAAACGCATAGGCATAATAATACTAAACTGACGTTAACCCCTTAAACCCAGAATTCCCAAAATTTCAATTTCAAGGTAGCTTCACGGAGAAGCTGTTAAATATTTTGATACTAATTTGACAGGAATCCGTTACTGCCATGTAGAGCCAATCAAATTAGCTCCAAAATATTCAACAGATTAGCTTTTGCATCGTAGATAAATTTTCTTTGGACTTGTGCTTTCAGTTTCTAAGGCATAAATCCAAACGTTAAGTTAACCTTCCTCATTGATTATATCACTAAAAATTGCTACAATGAATTCTGATATAGTACTTTACCGCGCATGCAATGAAAAGTATATGGCTACCGTTTAGGGATTTGTTTGATAGATTCATATTTTGGGGTTAGGGGTAGATTTTATTGAAATCAAAAGAATTACGTTTGACAAATGGCTTTCTCTTAGTCCATCCTAATTAGGAAGGAAATTGACAGTTTTGATTAAGGATTCACGTATCTATCCCAAAATATAAAGTTATCACTTGAAAGACGCTGGTGGATAAACAAAGTCCACGCACTTCTGCTATTTCATATAGATTTTCAGGGGTTGAGTGGGTGGGGTGGGTGGGGGTGGGGGTGGGGGTGGGGGTGGGGTGGGGTGGAGAATACCAATGTGAAAGCGAGCGATTGGAACTGGATGCAGGCATCCATTGCTCTCGTGCCCAAATATTCTAAGAATAACTTGATTTCCAATGATTTAGTGTCCAAAAACGGTAGTATGCATCATTGTCCACAAGCACTGTCAGATAGACTGCATTTTGTCGCACGGTCTCATGGTCACATTTTTTCTACACCCTTTTAATTTTAATGTGATATGTGTATATTTATCAGACAATAACCCCAAAATAAGGGGTGTACCTCAAGTAGGGTCAACATCATTATTGAACACTTATATCAGTTAGCCTCCCTTACAATAGTGTTAAAAGATACCCATAGTCCGGTGAAATGTTGCAGGTAGAAGACACCTGATGACGCATTTACAAGAAGTTTTCTTTTATTCTACATACTTCATGCTGGCACCGAGTTCTTGGCCTGTCCACGCGTCTATTAATCTCTTTGATTTGCTGTATGTCTATTGGAATCTCGCGGGTTGGACGATCTCGTTGAGAGAACGGTATGTTATACCGGCTGGTAATTATGACGGATGTGCAAACTCTTCAGCCCGCTCAAAGCGGCGATGAGAGAGTTGGGCCATTTGTTCAGCGGGCGATGATAATTGAAGATCATAGCTTTTTAACGATCGTCTATTGTACGGGATAAAGTATTGCTTCTTTCACATCAATCCGATCCGACGATACTAATGTAATAGGAGGTGACATTATGCATTTATACGACGGTTCATACACCCTTTTCAAACCGCAGTTTCGGAATCGTGCAGGTGTTCAATATTTTGAAAGTAATGTGACTGGAGGCCGTCGCTTCCTAGCAATGGCTTCCAGTTAATTAATCACAGCAGAATCCTTCTAGCCACAAAAAGAAATTGTCGCAGTTCATATCAATGGTTATATGAGTAATTGATTCGCTTGAGATATGATGACGCTGCTCGCAGTAGTTGTTTCATGCACCCCACCCCGTTTCCGCCACCACCAACCAGCACACCCTCACCAACCCCACCAACCCCACCCAACTCCCAGAATATCGTGCCGTGTTGGGTGTGAGCTGGTGGTTAAACGAGGAATGAGAGGAGGGTGAGGAAGAAAATGGAACCGCTTTCAGGAATCGGCCGCGTCTGTTCGTATTTCTCTATATCAGGTTCTGATGTTGTTGTTGCCATACCAATCTACGGTTAAGTGTTCGCACGCGGATTTGTTTTGACGTGTTAACACTGCTTATTACGTGCGCTACATACGATATTTGTTTTATTATGGTGTTATGCCGCGAGTGATTATTCTTGGATAAAATTTTGCAGAAATGACTTTCAGTAAAACAGTTTTCAAAATACTCAAAAGCGTTCATTCTTCGCTCGATTGAACCAATTTCCCTCTATCGATTCAGAATGAAGATGGGATTATGAGGCCCGGTGTAGGTAAGCAATCTGCACTCCGTGACCCCAAAGCATAGACCTATTATTCATTTGATCTGCTGAAGAGTGATTTGATTCATACTTTTGTAGCTAATTCACAGGCGCTATGTGGAAAATGTGTGTGGCAAAAGGGGGCGTGGTCAGCAGTGAATGACAGTAGCTGGTAGCCAATGGCAATCATTAATTTAGCTAATACAATATGGCTTCTGTCAAAATCGAGAGCTTTGAAGTCGACGAGGCACAGTAAAACACCCGAAAAAATACTCGTCTGAAGTAGAAATATGAATTGGCTGTGTCAAATAAATAGTTTATTTTGAGCTCTACGGTTAGATCTGATATGCTTACAGGTTTGAGAGAAAGATCAAAGTACTCGGCAGTCAAAAGACTCCAAAGAGAACGTGAGGGTCTGATGCGTTCCGTACTAAACAGGGAACATGTGCCGCATAGTTAACTACGTTACGGCACACGACCAGAGCAGTGGAGCACACAGTTAAATATATCAGATTCTGTGTAACATAAAAAGTAGCGAAACGCTTACTAATTTTTATTTATCAATTTGTGTTGGCTATTAACAATAGCCCGTAGAGATATTGGAAAGTATAGATAGTCGAATGGTTGTTATATCAAACCGTGCCTGCTTTTGCCATGCGGTCGTGCCGGACAAACGCCGCCGTATCTAGGGACAATGTTACGAGAGCATCGTATGAAAGCCGGACTAACGGTCATTCTGGTGTGGGCTTTGCTGTCCCACCACGCGCTGATTCGCGTGAGCTGTACGAGCTGGTTTCGTACGAGAGGTTGCGAGTTTATCCGCATTCCGATGTGTAAAGCTATGCCGTATAACATGACGCGCATGCCCAACTTGTTACATCATAGCACCCAAGACAACGCTATCCTGGCTGTGGAGCAGTTCCAGGAACTGGTTCAGCAGAATTGTTCCGATGTGCTCCTGTTTTTCCTCTGTGCCATGTACGCGCCAATATGCACGCTGGAGTTTCAGAGTGAGCCCATCCCGCCATGCAAAGGTGTGTGCGAGCGCGCGCGTGCAGGATGCGAGCCGCTAATGAACAAATACAATGTCACGTGGCCTGAAAGTTTGAACTGTAAAGAACTTCCGGTCTATGATCGCGGCGTTTGCGTTTCGCCGGAAGCTATTGTTACTACACTTCCTGAAGGTAAGATTCCTTTGTTTATATAATTGAAAAATCAATCTATGCATGGTAGTAGTAGTAGTAGTAGTAGTAGGAGTAGTAGAAGTAGTAGGAGTAGTAGAAGTAGTAGTAGTAGTAGTAGTAGTAGTAGTAGCAGTAGTAGTAGTAGTAGTAGTAGTAGTAGTAGTAGTAGTAGTAGTAGTAGTAGAAGTAATTATTGTCAAGAATTAGTTCTATGAACCCTGTCATTGACGACGCACTAGCACTAGGATATAGATCAGTCGTCATCTGGAATTTAATTTTTATCTTTTGCAATTTTCGACCTGAATGGGGTTTGAACCCAGGCAATTCTGCGACCCCTTCCGCCTAGCGTATGGGAGGCGAGTGTTCTACCGCCAGTCCACCATCCACAGGACTAAAATCCTCGTTCAGCGGACCAACTGCCAACCACCGGTCTCACAACCACACGGACTGACTGAAACCAGAATGGGCGTGGAATAACTAGAGATTGACGGGGCATAGGCAGAGATGGATCCCTCCAAGATACCAACATTTACTCAATGTCCGAAAATTAATGTCTTCCTTTTATATCGTTTCTGTGTCCATCCATTTTGAATATTGAGACAAATTAAAAGGAACTATTTTTCTGTTAACTATTCTTCATACAGAAAACAATGAACATTATCCATTCTCGTGTTACTATTCTGGTGTGCATAGGGTAGGGTAGTTCTAGAGGCATTGACAGATCAGCGTATTCTGAAAGAAATTTACTATGCCGATGTCCACTCACTGCACACGAGAACTACTCTCGATCTCGTATCGAAGGAGATCTCTCGAGAAATGAATGATTTTCATTAACGAAATGTTTCAAGCACTCTTAAGAGCACCAACATTTTACAAAATACGCCATCTCTTAGTACACTTAATTATTGAAAATGTCAGATTATTAAAGTCAGTTCTTCGACCATCTTAGAAGTAACATAGAATGTTTCCAAACAGTACAGTCTTGAACACAATGCAAGGAACCTTCTCTTGGCTATCTTGGACTTAATTTAATTCACCTTTCCAGAGTATCCATCAGATCTCGTATGACGTCATAATCATTACGTCGCAAAGGGTTCCATATAGACCGTCGCCAAATCTCAAATGATCCGACACGTTGTATGAATTGTATATCTTTGTAATTCTTTGCTATTTAATAAACATGCTGTTGACTATTTTGAAACTAATTTGACTGGGCGCTGTTGCTGCCTTAGGCAGCAACAGCCCACATCCAAATTAGTTTCAAAATACTCAACAGCTTACCTGTGTGTTTTTTTGGAAATTGTTAGTTAGGGTTTTCAGAGATCGATCGATCCCAACACGAGCGAGGTGTGGGTGGAGCTTAGCTAGAGATGGGCGGGGCATAGCTAAAACTGGAAAGGTCCATTGGAGCCACCAATGCCCAAAGCCCAAAATAATCACCAGAACATTTCTTACATCGTGTTCAAAATTGTAGTAACTTACATATTTCTGTTTTTCATTAGGAACTATTTTAGCTTAATTTTGGGCTGTACTGTATCTCTTAATAGAAGTAGCTATTGAAAAGGTGTGATTATTAGAAGATGCGGTTCTTCTACCGTCTGTTTAAGAGCTCGTCATCCTTTGCCCACCAAACGTATATATATGATCTCGATCTAGGAGAACGCGTGTTACGATCTGTAGACACCATATGTAAATATCACGACTGGGTTATATATATACTCCGTCTATTTGTTAGCGTAATCATTCTTTATGGTTGTCTTTATGACTTTGACGTAAAGGTCTCTCATTGATATAAAACGAGATATGACACAATCATATATACATCTGTAATTTACTGGTATCTGAGCGCGCGCCCATGCATTCTGACAAACCCGCATAACATTGTATAAGTTTAAAATATGATAAAACAGTACTATTTTTAGCTGCGGTAGCAGCTCAATAAACCACCATCTCTCTTATTCAGTCGGTAAGTCGGTCGGTCGGCCGGTCGGTCGGTCTGTCATTCAGTCGCTCGGTCACAAAAGCTTATTCCGGGCTGTATCTAAAAAAACTTAATGTGATTTGGCTCAAATTTTAAGACAACGAAGGAACTTGACGTGCAAGAGAATTTCTAGATTTTGACCATGATCCGGATAAAAGAACTTGGATCTGGGTCGGATAAAATTTTGGATCTGTGGATATCTCGGAAACTACTGTTCCGATTTGGTTCATATTCTAACACAGGAATGGCTGTGAGCATACACTAGGATTCCACAACGTTGGATGTGATCCCGAAAAATCCAAAAAAATCTGAAAAATCCGAAAAATTCCAGAACTAGCAGCTACCGAAATTCTAGCGACCTTGTTTGCTTAAGAGTCCCTGCAATAAGGTGTGTTTTTCATATAAATTGTATTTAACCAATATAAGGAACCACACAGCTCGGGATGAAATAAATCAGTTAAGTAATAGTAGGTTAAATATGTTGAAATTAACTTAACGTTTTATCTTACTCGTTGGAACGAAATGGATGAATACAATCTGTCATTCATGTATATAACATAGGCGGTAACAGCATCCCGTCAAATTAGTTTCAACATTTTCAACAGCTTACCTGTATACCTTGATATTGGCATTATGGGTTCGATCGATTCAAACACTGGCTAAGCGTTAAAAGTGGATTCATCCATTGGGAATAATTACTGCTCAGCTGTCAGGGATGAAATGGTTATATTATGCACAGATAACACGGCTTACTGGGCCGATACAGTGCCGATACTTTCAGTATCGGACCAGTATCGGCCCGGTATCGGCCCAGCATCGGCCCAGCATCGGCCACCAAGCTGCGTTGCAAGGATAACTATGCATTGGTAAGGAAATGGAAACATTATATAGATGCCAATTCTGCAGTACTATTGAGGAATACGCAGAATGTAGTGTGTAGAGACGGCCAGACGGGGCGTGATGAGAAATATGTTGACCTCAATTGTATGCTCTCTGTCTTGTATCCGTATAAATTTATAACCGTACAACGTACCTTATTAAAATTAGGTAGATGAGTTTGGTGTTGGTGGGGAACGGGAGTGGGAGGGGGTGGATGCGCGTTGTGATTGACACACATAAAGATCTATGATCAGTATTCTATTCCCACGCACAGACCACGAATACCGCAAACGGGCCAAACAAACATTTTTAAAATTAAAAAAATGTAGGCTATATATAGCGGGCGTCGGCTATTGTGGCTAAAATATTGCGCTTCCTTAAGCTCGTAAGATCCTAAAACCACGTGTCTTACAAACATACCATTATTTATACCAAAAGACCAGCTACCATAGCATATGGGATATATTAAGACACTATATATCTTTGGCTTCCCGTTTTGGGGACCACTAAGTGTCCGCTATAGACAGTGTTACCTGTATTTTATTTACATTTTATTAATGCCAAATAAATTAGAGCGAATTGCATAAGATCGTTATCGTGTTTAACCCTTTAATGACAAAATTTGGTCATAAAATTTAAATATTTACGTATAGAATATCCATTTGCAGGCCAAGAGAAGACTATTTTTGAAATTTTACCACTGGAATGACTGGCCCGGTTATCGAGCCGTCATTCCAGTAGTAAATTTTCAAATATAGTCTTCTCTTGTTCTTCAAATGGACATTTCCCAAGGCCACTACAGAGGGTTAACGAGCGTACGCTTGTAGACAACTGGTATGTATCGGTTGTATGTTGTAGAGTGAAGGCGGTGTCTATTTGACAAAAATACTACTGCAACCCGCTGTTATCCTTTGAAAGCAACAACTTACAGCAAAGTCTTTGTCAAAAGTGACACCTGTTATTCTGCAAATAGGAGCTGTATTATACAGGATATCAATTCAAAGGAACAAGTGTTTATAAAAACTAAGGCCTCTTCAAGCAAATCGTTCTAACTGGCCAGGTATTCCTCACCTGAACAGGCAGTCGCCAGAAATCAGACGATATTCGCTTTGATCGTGTGATTGTGTTGTATCAACAAGGTTATCACAACACACCTAGGGTATATTTGTATATCCCGGAAACAAGCATATAGTCTTAACAGGTCGGCTATAGACGCCAGTTCTCGTCGACAAAACATCAAAAGGTATGGTTACGGCAAATCTCTTTACAATCACATCTCGTGATGCCAGATTGCCTTTGATGTACGCAATTATATTTACCTAATGCGCACCGACATACGCAGTTTACCTGTTCAAATTGCCGATCAAATACTGTTAGGTAGATGGAAATCATCTCCGCTCGTTATTCTGCTAGTATGACACGAATGTTGATGATGAAATCTCGGTTCACCGACTGCGCTTGCCAACTTCAGTAAGTGGATTGGTTGGAATGTTAGTATGGGCGAAGGGGTTGGGGTTGGGTTGAGGGCATAGGGACACATATTTGGGAGTGAACTATTTATCTGATTCTACGAGAATCACAGAAGTACGACCAATATTTTAGCTGAGGATGTGCCTTACGTTCTGTTTGTAGAGGTTTATCAGATCGAAGGCTGCCGATGCCATGACTCTAAAGTTGTCAATACACATATAGCCTGGCCATTAAAGTTCCACCTCCACCCCACCCCTCTCTCTCTCTCTCTCTCTCTCTCTCTCTCTCTCTCTCTCTCATATCTGGAATTTCTGTTATCAGACCATTGGGCTGCCACTGCATTTAAACATCTATATACACATACACATTGGACACATAAAATAAGTAAGATATAGCATGCAGAACATTTAGGACAGGAAATGGTTCAGATGCGTTTACCAACAACCAATATATGCCATGTAAATAACGTAATATCAGTGGAATCGCATTTTGTATGACATCCACACGGTGAAAAGGCATACGAATTGATGGTGTGGCGCATTTGTTGCCACGAAATTAGTCAATATCCCTCCAGTAGGACTATGTAAAGATATCACGCCGGGCATATTTTACGTTTTCAATGACCACGCCTTTGCCCGTTTATCCCATAATCAATACACATCTTCGGGATATTAGTCCCAAAATATCATTGGTTTGGTGGCTGTACATTTAGTATGTTGTCGCTCTGGGCACAAGCATGTACACACCTACGCACGCACGAGCAGGCAGCCAAGCAGGCGTATAGGCAGGCAGGTAGGCAAGATTGCCTTTAAGATCTAGAGAAAATTTAGAAATAAAGGTAGCTTTAATAATAAGGACGTAACACTTTTCTGATGGTTTTAATTAGTTACGTATAGACCACACGTATGTGACTGGTTGCCTTTTTGACCAAAAAAGAACTTAACTGATTTTGTGGTCAATACATCAAAGTTTATGGTCTGGGATAGCTAAACTAGAAATGCTCTGCAATGGGTATTACCGTAATCGATCTGTGATGGTATTTATCGCCATTGAATCATTTGGTCTGTGGGCATAGTTTCCAATGTCTCTCTTCAATGGATCTTTTCAGTTTTAGCTATGCTCCACCCATCCCTAGCTAAGCTCCACCCACACCTCGCCCGTGTTGGGATCGATCACTCCCTGAAGTCCCTGACTATCAATTTCCAGAAAAAGTATATAGGTAAATGCCCAGACAAATTAGTCTCACAATATTCGACAGAATGCTTTTTAAATAGTAAAAATATGCAATTCGTACAACGTGTCGGACTATTAAGCGTTTAAGACGGACTAAATCGAGTCATTCGTGTTGTAATTTATCATGACGCCATCCGACACTTCACGTAGTTAATTATGACGTTATATGATGAATGGATAAACTGGAAAGGTCCATTGCCAAGGCCTCTCAGCGCCCTGTCTGATTTCCTAGATAAAGATTTGTCGTCATAAATTGTGTACGTGCGATGCTTTTCTAATGGGTGCGACATTATTTCAAAGGTGTTTGACATGCTTTACATTTCCACTGGTGATGCCTTTTGTCGTAAATCCGTCAGCACACCAAAAATCACGATGGCTCCACATTTATCAAATTGGGCAAAGCAAATGCTGCAAAGAACTGCGTCGAAATGCAATGTCATGAATACTTCATCAAAATGGCTGAAAGAATTCACCACACCACACGCAGACTTAGGTAGATGAAATCACAGATCACTGTCATCTGGACCCAACAGCTGCAGCAGTGGACGTTTCCAGTTTATCCATCAATCAGATGACGTAATAAACAACTACGTGGCATGTAGGATGACGTCATAATCAATGACTTCATGAATGAAACAAACTAATTTGACTGGACGCTGTTTCTGCCAGAGGCCCAGTCATATTAGTTTCAAAATATTCGACACCTTACCTGTATACGGGCGAAATGTTGGTGAAGCTTAGATAGAAATGGGTTGGTATAAATAGCTGAAACTGGACGACGACGACGACGACGACGACGACGACGACGACGACGTTGCCTACTGGGTATAAATAAAAACCTTTAGATCTAGTAAGTTTATTTCGCAGAGATAAGGCAAATCAGTTTTAACTACATCAAGTTTCAAACACAAAATTATTTTTATCTTGCCACAGATGAACGTCCAACATTTACAGTAGATGGTAGATACAGTCGACCAGGGCTAAACAATGCCTTAGTGAACCCATCAGGTGAGAAATCTAATATATGCATGGAATGTTTAATTGATTGATTGATTGATTGATTGATTGATTGATTGATTGATTGATTGATTGATTGATTGATTGGCTGGTTGGTTAGCTTTTTGTTTGGTTTGTTGGTTGGTCGATTGATTGGCTGATTGTTTGATTGATCGGTTAACCGGTTGATTGGTTGGATGCTTGGTTGGTTGGATGCTTGGTTGCTTGGTAGTTGGTTAGTTGCTTGGTTAGTTTGTTGATTGATTGATTGATAGGTCAGTCAGTCGGTCGGTCGATCGGTTAGTTGCTTTGTTGATTGATTGATTGATTGCTTGGTTGGTTGGTTGGTTGGTTGGTCGCTTGGACTGTCAGTCTGTCAGTCGATCGATTGCTCAGTTGGTTAGTCGGTTGGTCGGTCGGTCGGTCAGTTGGTTGGTCAGTCATTTGGTCGGTTGGTCAGTTGGTCTGTCGATTTCAGTGGGTCGGTAAGTTGGTCAGTAAAGCGGTTGGTTTGTGGGTTGATTGCATGGTTGGATGGTTGGCAAGTCGTTGGTTAGTTGATTGTTTGGTTGGTTAGTTGCTTGATTGGTTGGTTAGTTGCTTGTTTGGTTGGTCTGTCTGTCGGTCGGTCAGTCATTCGGTCGTTCGATCGGTTCATCGATCGATCAGGCAGGCAATCGGTCGACCAGGCAAACGAATGTGTGGAAACGCAATCAACCGATCGATTTGTTTGCTCGAACGCATGCCTGAGCTCCAGTCCAACCATTGATCTATGCATTGACTTATCGATTGATTGACTGACCAGTTGATCAATCGACTGATTGATGCGTTGTGGAAGACCTGTCCATGTCTAATGGCAATAGCCACATACCGTTGCTTAGAGAAAATTGAACACGGAGCTACACTTTTGTGTGCAATAAAGTGAAAAAGCAAAAAAAACGTACGGATATGGAAAACTGCTAAACGAATTTGATAGTTGTACGACGAGTATTGGTGAACACTCAGATATAGAAACGAAGCACGCCATAGATACGGGCATATCGTTTGGCCTAAAATTAAAACTCTCCCCTTTGGATTGCAAAACATCATTTGGCCTCTTGCTTTAAAACGAATCCAGAAAAGTCAAATTTGATTTTTGACAAATCAAGGTGACGATTTTTTAATCTACCTTAGAAATTAAGATATGTGGGTCTCATCTCTGAATTTAAGGCCTCACATTCGCCTTGCAATGCTTGAGAGAGGAATTGCCCAGATTGTGTAAACTTAGAAGCTTAAATTGTTTACCTCAATGAAATAAAATGAAATAGATCTTAACATATGATGCTTTCATTTTCTATAAACTAGAATGCTTCATTATATTGCCGCAGCCAAGTCACCCCAGTAAAAGTATAGAAGCTTAACAAATTTATTATCAAGCATTTTGGTGTGAATACTCACGCATTCATATATGATTATTGAAGAAGGTCCAATACGCCACTCCGAAGGCAACAATTTACAATGCATTGGATATGACTATGATGCCGGATTGAGTAATAAACGTCTCTTGTTCTTCATCCTTTCGCCATGTACGGTTACTGAAGAGGTTAATATACGGTAGTCCTTTAGCTATACCTAGTTAGACTTCTGAAGATAGGGGCACGCCTCTTGGCGGAGGGCTCAAATTTCGACCAGAGAGTCTTACACTATGTTAAGACTGCGCCAGGCAACAGAGGGGTCAATTTTTAGCTGTGGCCGCCTTTTTTCTATCTAAACTCGCCCACCTTATACGCGCGTGGAAATCGATTTCAAACATTGAAAACCGAATTTCCAGAATCTAAATTATAAGGTAACTATACAGGGAAGTTGTCCGTATTCTGAAACTAACTTGACTATGAGTTGTTGCTGCATAGCCTATGGCGACAGCAGCTCCCAGTTCAAGTAGTTTATAAATATTCTACAGAATGTTTATTAGATTCTAAATTCATCAAGGATATACGATGCGTACCTGTCTGTTACGAACCTTTCGATTTTTGTGAATGAGTTACGCCATTTTGATCGACACGTCAGCTAACACAGCTGCCCTTATTATTACATGACAGGTTTCAATTGTCTGAGCAAGATGTGACACCAGGTATGTCTTACCCTAAGCATTCCGAATCGTTATGTATATTCGGTACTTCAAAATTGGCTATTCCGTTCCGTCCCACAAAATTGGTTATCGTAAATCGAGGGTGTATGACTATATAACCTCTGCTATGAATTGCCAAAAATTAGCTTCGTAATAGACCTTTCCAGAATAATGACGTTGTAAGACGTCATAATCAGCTAAGCGGCGTGTAGGATGGCGTCATAATCATTACGTCATAAATGACTCTATATGGCCAGTCCTTAACTCTTAATAGTCCGACACGCACGAATTGTATGTCTCTACTGTTTAATAAACATGTTGTTGACTATTTTGAAACTAATTTTACTGGGCGCTATTGATGCCATAGGCAGCAACAGCACCCAGTCAAATTAGTTTCAAAATATTCAAGAGCTTGCCTGCATAGTTTTCTGGAAATTGATAGTCAGAGATCGTTCTATCCCAACACGAGCGAGGTGTGGGTGGAGCTTAGCTACAGATGGGCAGGGCATAGCTAAAATGGAAAGGTCCATTCTTTATTGCAAAAATGCAAACTAAGTAGTGGCAGACATTGCTCTTATAGTACCTGACACGTCATGGAAATTTCGGGGAAATTCATGAGCAATATTTACATGTCGGTTTAGCCACAGTTGAGCCTGTTACGGAATTCACCCACTGGTGTTGCTTGGATCCTTCTGACTTCCAGCTGATTCCAGTCGATGTTTTTAGTTTTATAAAGAATGACTGTTCATGGACAGACCTCTTACTTGCGTCACCCACAAAACATTTGGAGGTTGTTTGTACGAGAGTAATACTGTTTTAAGCGAATTACCCACTTCCGTATCGCCTCTAATAAATATATCTATCTGCTGGAGGGAATTGCAGGAGCCAGGGTGTTAACGATCTTGTAATGGAATACAAAGCGGGGTTCTATGTTACGCTCTTGCAGTGGTGTTATTTCGAAGTGTTCCATCATTTGCATTGCACAGCTTGGTTCTCTTGACATATCGTTTCCTGAGATAAAGCGAACTCTTTCGAGGGCGTATAAATCATCTTGCGTGCATGGGTCCGGATCGGGAGCTATGCTTCAGGCTTGATCTGACCATTGAGAGATAAGCTGTTCTTTTCCATGTCTCAGAGGTCAACTTAGGATCTCTACGCAAAATGCAAAATATTGCACTGGATTTATTGACTGTTTTGTTGATGTGATCGGACAACTGACGACCGCGACCGAGTGTAACGCCTAGATATGGGTTTGATGTGACTTGCTCTATGATGTCGTTATCGAGTAAATAACATTGAGAGGATTTTTTCTAAATGCTTAATATTTGTCATTTCTCGACACTGAATCTGATTCCAGATGTAACAGCCCTGTGGTCAACATGCTGAAAGTCTCGTTGTAGTATAACATGATCAACAACTAATTTAATTGTACAGTATATGAAGCAATCTCCGGCAAAGAACTTTACCTGACACTAAACGCTCCCCGGGAGGTCCTTCACATGGCAAGGGAACAAAATCGAGCCAAGGATAGTTCCTTGTGGGACTTCAGAATCAACTGGTACATCACGCCAGCTTTCACCCTCCACTTCAACCAACATTCGAGTGACGTGACGGTTGGTCAGGAACGTTGAACGCAGTGGCAAAATCCAATATTGCCATATCATTTTGGTGTCATTGGTCATAAAGCTTCGCGAAAGAATTGTATTAGAGCCATGTCGTTTATCTGGCTTAATCCATCTGAGCCATGATTCAGTTCCACCGAATATGGCAGGTGTGATATGTTCTAATGCAGCTGCTAATTCAGCTTTCTTACTGACGACATGCTGACAGCTAAAGGTCATATTCCTAAGGGCAAGTGTCTTAAGCAGGCAATGCGTTGACAAAATAATCGGTGGTAGATCGCACTGTAGTTTATTGGTATTGTGACTCCCGGTGTATGGATTGATTTTGGCTGTAGATTTTACTTTCTGAAGAGTAACTTGTTCTCCACTTTGGACTGCTTATTGTAAGCTAAACAGATCCTAATGTAATGTTGGCACCGCGGATAAAGTAGAGTAAAATAGTTTGAGTCGTTTGGTAGCTCATAGGTGCGGAATGTGAATGAATTACTGTTCATACGGTTACACTTACAGTATCACCACTGGACGGATAATTGGTCTAATATGTCATCGTCAACGGTACACAAGTCTTTTCCAGATTTTTGATACCATATATTACAATCGTCGCACTCAACACCATTGCGGTTCCAGCGGACTGGGTGATCACACACAACACCATGAGTAGATGCTGGACTTTGTCCAGGAGGTGGGGGAATATCTAAAAAAAGACGTTTAAACAAACATTCATAGCTACGATCAGCCAAAGGCCTAGACACGATTTGACCTAATTTATGGTACGGATTAACTTGAGTTACTGTACGGATCGATTAGTCTGGAATGGTTTGGGGACGAAATGACTGGTATTCGTGACGTGGGGTGGTGGGTAGGTGGTGGTGGCGGTGGGGGGGGGGGAGTTGACTTGGAAAACTATAGTATGAGCATAATCTATTGTTATAATTAGGTCACTGGTTCTGGAATCGTAATACACGTCTTAGAAAGCAAAATAACCACCCCTCAAATTCATTAAATGTTATTAACCGGAATATGTCTCTTCCGGCATGAACATATCCTGTGTTGTTTCACAGATGCTTGAGTTTTTTATCAGAAGAAATAACTGAGCAGACAATCGCATGGCATTCCTTGCAGTTACATTCTTTATTGAGTCATTCTACTATAGCTAGTACTCCTCCTACCACGCGATCATAGGCGCCAATCCTTTCAGCTTGGTCAATACGTTTTACGTTAAGATTCCATGCGTTACATCGCGTCTGATATGACAAATTATATTTGAAATTACTGGCTTCCCCGGAGCTTGTTGCACAAACATATTCGTACCGCTACAAGACATCAAATACATGAAGATTCCAACATCAAAGCGCAGTTCCACCAACATAACAGCACAGCAGCTTGTTTTATTTTTCTAACAAACGATAACCGGCTCTAGTCATTTGCCGAAGGAATCCGGTGCCAGGAACATTTCACGTGCCTGTAGGGCAGCAAAAACTCGAGAACAAAGCGGCAATGATACCTTTGATTTTGAGATTTCTTCTTAGATCGTCGGCGTACACCAGGGTGTGCTTATAAGACACCCGATAGTCTTGTTGTACAAATACACCGTTTACAAGGATATCTACTATACAAGGGGCCATTACGAACATAGAGTGAATGTGAAATAGCTCGGTAAATATACAACGCTATTTATTATAGCTTATTATTACCTAGTAATAGCACTTTCATCGCTTTAAATACATGTCAGGATTTCGTTGGCGCTGGAGGAAGAAAGACTGATATTCATTTTGTATATGATGTTACTGTCCATAACAGCTTGAGATAGATAATGGAAATAAATTAAATAAATACTCATAGGAACTGAACTGTTGTAGATATTAATCTTTAAATGTTGCTACCTCTGTGACGTCTATACCAACCACACACCACCTCACCCACCCCACCCATCACAAGAACCGGGTCGCTCATCTCCCAGGGGGTGGGGTGGGGTGGATGGTGGTGGTGGGTGTGTGTGTGTGTGTGTGGAGGTGGTGGTGGTTGGGGGGCGGTAAATTCTTATTTTGCTAAATATACTTACATTCGCCAAGCAATCTGGAACCATATCAATGTTAATGTGTTACACTAGAATTATAATATGCAAAACACAACTTTCATTACGATTAGGCATGTTTGCGTTTCCAACATCTAAGGGGTGAGGAGGCAGGGCTAAGGGGGAAACTGACTCCATGGATTACGGGGTGTGCTAACCGCATCTCCTAACCCTATCATGGACGCCCCTGTGTTAACCGGCACACCATATTTATGCCGTTGCATCATATAAGCATATGCATTATTGCTCCACACCAACATTGGTAGTCCTAAAGCTAGCTATGGTTGAGTACGCACTGAAATGCACCATATGTTTTGCTTTAGATCATGATCTAGGATGGTTAGGACATGAAAAAGGAGTTGGTCTCATGTTTCAGATATGGATCATTTGGCCACAATCTTGAAATCCAAGATGAGCGCCGGCAGTGCGGCACCTAGCACGATAAACCTAAGCTGAGATGTGCATAAAATAAAAGATATCATGTTTTGTTGGTGGACTGCTATTGCAAGATGGCTGATACATAAAAGGGAAATACATACATGATTTAGGGACATGTTTTATAGATGCTACCTTTAAATTAAAGATGGCCGCCGTTATCAACTTTTTCGTTACAAGCAGAATTTGTCCCCAAATGAAGATGAAATGAAAGGTACATGGGATTTAGGTTTCCCTTCTTGTGGAAGGGTGTTCAAGACATTTGAATAAACTGTAAGCAATACAAATATCAATGGACATTTCCATTTTTAGCTATGCCCCGCCCATCTTTAGCTAAGCTCACCCACAACTCGCTCGTGTTGGGATCGATCGATCTCTGAACTCCCTGACTATCAATTTCCAGAAAACTATGCAGGTAAGCTATTGAATATTTTGGAACTAATTTGACTTGGCCCTGTTGCTGCATATGGCAGCAACAGCGTCCAGTCAAATTAGTTTCAATCTATTCAACAACATGTTTATTAAATAGTAGAGACAAACGATTCGTACGTGTCGGACTATTAAGAGTTAAAGACGGGCCAAATAGAATCATTTATGACGTAATGATTGTGATGTCATCCTACATGCCGCATAGCTGAGTATGATGCCATATGACGTCAGATGATAGATGGATATTCTGGAAAGGTGAATTAGTGCTTATGTACGATACCTGTTTTACGTGTTTGTCATAATATCTATTCAACACTGTCAAACGGTTGATAACAGCTAAACGCACAATGATTAAAGAATCATTCACATACTAAAGCTACTTTAAATTCTAGCTTGTGTTACGATTATTGAATGAGCTACCAACTTCATATTTACAGAATTCACAACACATTTAATATTTCCTATGGGACGAAAATAGTTTGCACATGTACTCGGGTGAAGGAGCTCGCGAGGATAAGCAAGGTCGATTGCTACAACTGGTTGAAGAACATTGTCATCGCTCAGTACCGAAGTACTTAAATTCTTACCACCAAGAGCATTGGCAAGGAACTGTTCTGCATTTATGTGGATGCCAAAGTAATTTTACTCCTGATAGTTTACCTTCCTTATGTACAGAATGAGTTGTTGCCACATTGTTGGGTGTGTCGCAACCACTGAGTGCGTGCAAAGGTGGCATACTGCCAGTGATGTTGTCCGTTAGCTCTTGTGCTAGATCATGGATTGATACTGCCCGCATGGTGTTGACATGTCCACACACTGTCATAGATCATGTACACCACATTGTTTCCAGCTGTTGTGAAAATGATATAGACGACACACAAACACACCTGTATCTCGAGAAGCGACTATAGTTCTCCGGAATGAATGCGAACGAACTGCATGGATGACGTGAAACATTATTCGGTCGTCCGCCTATTCATGTCCGCATCGAAGTAAAGGCAGAGCTTCGACTCTATATACATGTTAATCTTTATCTATTTATGCATGCCTCCACTCTGACACCCAACATAATCAATGGGGATATCCACGCTAACCACGTTTTGATTCTGGATTTCTATAACCCGACTAACGAAGAATCTCACACTTAGCTTTATTGTCATCTGAGGCCCAAAAACGATAAATTTCCACTAGAGGTGCGGTATCATTTCGACTCATAAAGACCTCTAAAGGATCAACGATACGCCCTCTGATACATTCGTACTCGTTGATGCCACCTGGCTGATATATGTCAAAAGTTATATCCATACGTTTACATAGGCATGTCATATTCGCTAATATTTTCCATTGACGACCAGCCATATCACCAAATGTTTTCAATTTCATCTATTTAACAGACAGTTTTCAAGCATATGCCATGAAATCAATACCAACAATAGTATCGTGAGATTCGTTTTAGAAGGGTAAACTCTGTGGATATTGCTGCTTCGACTCACTTTTTAGCTCACGGTCTAGTTCAAACTTTGGGGCGATTTCTGCAAAAAGCCATCCTTTGTTCGATAAAGCGAAGTTGATGTTAACTCAGGTCTCATAAGATGTGCAATGTCATATCCCCGGGCTCTGGCAATGTTGATAAAGTGCAACGCTCGAGTGGTTTCTTTCTGTAAATTAACGGTGCATTTCTTTGACGTGTTAGCCTTTCATCTAACCTTTGGTATTTGATCGACGCGTGTCTTATCTTTGTCCTTGAAACGCAGTTTAGCTAAATCTTTGTATGATTTTCGCCACGATCGAAACAGTTAATGAGGAACATGAAATGGACGGGGGTTCAGCATCAGTCTGTCTTCCTGTTACAAGGTTTCTCATTGTTCCATCTCCAGATGGATCAAATAGGTTACCCCTTTGAAGGATGTAGTTGTGATGGTGGAATACGCCTGATGTAAGGAATACGTCTCACACTCTAGTTCAGATAACTGATGAATGAAACTGGACAACTCTATTCTTTCATGTCTCATGAAATCATATTAAACGACAGCTTCCTCCCTGCGGGTGACGCTAATTACTCAACCATGGCCTTTAGCAAGTGTATTTTATGCCTGCTCAAGTGCCTGATCAATTGGAATACAATTGAACTTGTGATGTGTCTGCTTAAGAAAAAAATGTCCTTTTAGAGACTGCATATAGATCTAAAAGGTGACTGCGTGTTGTAGGCAATCTTCATAGTAGACTAATCCCCATCGTAAGTAATGGATTCTACTGAATGCGAAAAGGCTAGGTAATGCCTGACGTGCAGTTGCCACGTGTAGATTTGAATTTCTTGAGAACGTGTCATATCTCTCAACAAAGGGAATAATATAATAAGGAAGTTATTCCAGTACTGAAAGTTCGCACTTTCTTCCACACCCTACTTATCACATGCGTGGAATGCGGGTTTCAATAAATTTAGTAGCTCTTTACAGCTGTCATGGCTTGTGATATTTGACTGGGAGCTGTTGCAGCGCTCCCAGGGAAATTAGTTTCACAATATTCAACAGAATAATTATTAAATTGTAAATTCATCAAAAGCCTATAATTCGTACACTTTAGTGACGGCCTTTTCGATTCTCGTTACGGATCTACGGCGTTTTGATCATGGCGCTAGATACCTGAGTGACAGATCGGATCCCTCCATCGTAGACAATAATACCCGCAGTAACAGGACGTAGTGTATCTGAGCAGTATAAACTACAACCATGAAAGTAGGTAGTGTCGAAATCCATAACCTGATACAAGAGGAAATAGACACGATGTATAAATATCCACGCTAGGATGCAAAGAAATGGTCCGGCCAGAGAAGGAAGTGCATCTAAAAAGCATTACTCATAAAACGGGCAAGATAAGAAAAAATATCAGCGCAGTTAGCGAGGTGATATGCATTGTCTGACGAAATATGTAGGCCTATAGCTTTATGAGATCTGGTTTACATGACAAAGCCTCATAAACTCAGTCGCATATCTGCATTTGTTACGCGCCTATGTCATACCAATTCTGCTTTATGGCTTTGAGATACTTCCCCCAATATCAAAGAAACCACTAGTTTATTCAACTCAAAGGCCCTAAATAGACAGAATTTTCCGTCCTAAAATAACACTCCTGACGCAAACTATGCCTAGGCTTGAGAATGAATAACCGGCGTGCCTCGGACGCATTAGCCAATATTTGCCGTCATATGAACTGAAGAAAATTGGACCTAGCTAGAAGGCAGCTGGCAATGATGTAGTTCAGCAGATTCACCAGCTTCTGCTCGCAATAAAGGGATCTGTTTCTAGCCAAGCTCCGAGCATTTCTAGTTATTCCCCGCCCATCTCTTGTTAAGCTCCGCCCACTTTTAGGCATATAGGACTCGATTTGAAGCTTTGGAACCTACATTGCCTAAATTTCAAGGTCACAATACATTTAAGCTGTTAAATATTTTGAAACTAATGTGTTTGGGAATCGTTGCTGCCTATGGCAGCTGTTAGGTAGCAACAACTCTCTGTCAAATGAATTACAAAATATTCAACAGAATGTTTATTAAATTGTAAATTCACTATAGATCCACACGTCATACACATTCGTGAAACACTTGTATATTTTCCTGACTGCCTTACGTCATTCTGATTATGATGTTAGGTAACACGTGCCGTATTTGATTATGACGTTAGATACTTGAGTGACAGATCGGAACCCTCCAGTATACTGCAGTTGATATGGTGAAGATACCGTAATACTTAATAATGATAATTTTTTTTACAGATTGTTCCTGTAACAAAAGACGACTAACACGAAATTTATTCCGGAGGTCAAAGTTTAAATATGGTAAAGAACTATATTGGTATCCATGACTACAACTGATTATTGTCGTGTTAATGGAATAGAGAAATGTTTTTGAGGATTGCAACTCATCATCTAGGAGGTCTGAATTCACATTTCCATTCAATTCATTCCAATTCACCATGATCCATCTATCTTCTGACGTCATATGACGTCATAATCAGCTAAGCAGCGTGTAGGATGCCGTCATAATCATTACGTCATAAATGATTCTATTTGTCTCGTCTTTAACTCTTAATAGTCCGACACGCTGTACGAATTGTATGTCTCTACTATTTAATAAACATGCTGTTGAATATTTTTAAACTAATTTGACTGGGCGCTGTTGCTGCCTATGGCAGCAACCGCGCCCAGTCAAATTATTTCCAAAATGTTCAATATCTTGCCTAAATAGTTTTCTGTAAATTGGTAGTCAAGGAGTTCAGAGATCGTGCGATCACAACACGAGCGAGGTGTGGGTGGAGCTTAGCTTAGATGGGCGCGGTCTGATTAACTGAGTTCAGAGTGACAGCAGTTTACACTAAACTTACTTATTGTACTTACTGTTTCAAAAGAGTATATGTTGACATATTTCAAATTTCTTTTCTCCACGATATATTTCTTACCTGAGATTACATTTGCCTGGTACACTTTGTAAGAAAAAAAATAACACTGGGCTCGTTGTAGGGAACCAAGGTCTACGGTTTAAGATTACGAAATGTATTTAGGAGTTTCGTGAGTTTAGCATTTTAAGCCTTATAGACAGGATATGACAAACTATCTATGACATAGAATATTTGGTTTAATATTTTAAAACTCTGGCAGCAACAGCTTCGAGTCCATTTAGTTGTAAAATAATTCAGTAGGTTTCATTAAGAGTTGTCTTCGTTTAGAAAGCCTGGAAATGCTGGAATTTCAATGGTTAACTTGTGTATATGTGTAAGTTGTCTTAGAAATTTGTATACATTAAACAGTATATTTATTATGTGCTTTTGGGTGCTTGGATTGTGTACCTCGATGGGCGGGTGGGTCATGGCGCATGATGATTTCATTCCATATAAATAAATTTCGTACGGTTAGTTGTGAATTTGAATGGGAGACTCGTGCCTCTAATTCAATTTGGCAGCTTAAAGAAATTATATTAATTAATATGCGTAATCAAATCATCGTGTGCTGGGATTTATTTCGTTTCATTGCATCTGGGTGCACAGTTTAGGCCTCTAGGAGCATGTGGTTTTAGCAGTTTTGTTTTCGGGAATTCTGCTGTGGATATGCACCTTTAAGATCTATACATATATACATGATAAAATGGACCCTTCCAAGTATATCTCTCGATCATATGACGTCATAATCAACTACGTGATCTGTAAGATGACGTCACAAGCATGACGCCATAAATGCCTCGATATAGTCAGTCTTAAACGACTAATAGTCTGACACGTACGAATTCACCTTTCCAAAGTATCCATTCATCATCTTACCTAGTATGACGTAATAATCAGTTCAGCGCGTGTATGATGACGTCACAATCATTACGTCACAAAGGGTTCCATATAGACAGTCATCAAATCGCAGAGTCTGACACGTTGTATAAATTGTATGTCTTTGTAATTCTTTGCTATTTAATAATTTAATAGACATTATATATATATATATATATATATATATATATATATATATATATATATATATATATATATATATATATATATATATATATATATATATATATATATATATATATAGACATTATATATATATATATATATATATATATATATATATATATATATATATATATATATATATATATAATGTCTATATATATATATATATATATATATATATATATATATATATATATATATATATATATATATATATATATATATATATATATATATAATGTCTATATATATATATATATATATATATATATATATATATATATATATATATATATATATATATATATATATATATATATATATATAATGTCTATTAAATTATTAAATAGCAAAGAATTACAAAGACATAGTATTTCAATAAAGGGATCCTGTGTATATGCATATATATATATATATATATATATATATATATATATATATATATATATATATATATATATATATATATATATATATATATATATATATATATATATATATATATATATATATATATATATATATATATATATATATATATATATATATATATATATATATAAATATATATATATATATATATATATATATATATATATATATATATATATATATATATATATATATATATATATATATATATATATATATATATATATATATATATATATATATATATATATATACGTCACAAAGGGTTCCATATAGACAGTCATCAAATCGCAGAGTCTGACACGTTGTATAAATTGTATGTCTTTGTAATTCTTTGCTATTTAATAATTTAATAGACATTATATATATATATATATATATATATATATATATATATATATATATATATATATATATATATATATATATATATATATATATATATATATATATATATATATATATATATAATGTCTATTAAATTATTAAATAGCAAGGCATATATATATATATATATATATATATATGCATATACACAGGATCCCTTTATTGAAATACTATTTGTTGATGTTTTAGGTATCAAATGCCGACCAGTATCCATACTCAGCATTAGCAATAGAGCCATCGTGAAAGTTCGGGTGACATCGGTATATTTCTCCAGTCGTTTCCGTATCCGTCCGGGAATGTTCGTGGAGCTGAAGTCTAACACGTCATGTATGTGTCCGAAAGTGACCTTGAACAGGGAATACATTATACTGGGTCACGAGGACCGATTCCGCAGGTCGCTGCTTTATCTGCCCCACACAGCTGCCGTCAGGTGGAAGGCGAAATGGGAGTCACGAGTCAAGGTAACCTTTTATGTATATACCATAATGTTACGATAAAATGGTACTCAATTTTATTTTCATAATTTGCATTCATTTCCAATCACATGCGAACCCAGTTCATCCAATCAGAAGGCCAATTCAGTCACGAATAGATCAATTCCAATTGACTACATTTCATGTTTCGTTTAATCCAGTCTATTTCCGCTGAATGATAAATGTGTAATAGCATGCAGCGCAGCTTTAAGCAATATGCCTTCCAATCTGGGTGTTATTTAAATTTGTTTGTACATCTAGTCGAAATTGATTTAAAACAAGGATAAATTTGTTCAATAGCCGCGTCGTTAAAATAGTTCATAGTCGGGTCACCGTAAAGTCACACGTGTTTATTTTGGAAACAATGTTGCTGCAAGATGCAGCTATTGCGTTTTGTTTCTGAGCGTAAAACTGGCATGCATCTTCGGGGGACGCACAGACACACATCAAACCAAGTTCGGAAAATATCGCTCTATTAGAATTATTGAAATGCCCCAAAAATATCTATTTTGAAAACAAATGTTGCTGTAAGTTGTTGCATTTTAGCTTTTGGCGGCAAAATAGGCATGCATGTTCGGGGCCACCTGGGCAAGCTTCCACCCACGTTTGGAGTAGATTTCCTAAGTAGAACCATTGTTATTGTTTTTTTGTCAAAAGTTGCTAATAAGATGTTGCTGTTGCGTTTCAGACCACAATCTAGGCATATGTGCTTGGGATGACATGAATACGCTTCCACACAAGATTGAAGAAGATTACACCAGTAGAGCGAGAGTTATTGAAGCATGCGTAAAATGTCTATTTTATAGAAAACTATGTGTTGATAAAAAGTTGTTGTCGTTGCATTTTGCACCCCAAAATTGGCATATCTGCTCGAGACCCCACGGGTATACTTCCCTCTAAATTTGGAGAAGATCACTCCAGCAGATCCAAAGTTATGAAAAAATCTCAACAACAATAACTACAACAAGCACTCCATGCTGGCATATACCCGTTCGTCTAGCGACGCGGGTAATTAATCAACATTAAATTGAAAACATGATAAAAAAAACCTAACTGTATCGCCGTTGATAGACCTTACCAGTATCAATTCTCTATTTGTCATCCGATGAAGCAACTTTCTGGGCTTCTTTACGTGTGCAGCGCTACACAATCTGTGCAGTTCCGAAAGAAAAAGTACAGGTAATAATATTACCAAACTAACGCGCATAACATAACAAGGCCCGGAACCTGCAGGTGAACAATCTGGGGGCGGGGTGGGGTGGGGGAGGGGTGCGTGGTAGCCCCCTCCCCCAGCACACCACCACCATTCTTGAGATTTTAGAAGTGTTCTTTGTAAAATAGTAAAATACTCATACTCCAAGAGAGAGAGAGAGAGAGAGAAATAAAATTCAGATAACTTCATAGCCAACTGAAGTTGCATATTCACATCCAGCAATGCAGGAGATGATCTTTGAGAGAATGTAAACATCAACATTTTTTCGCGGCAGGACACCAGTCCCACCTCACCCACACCACATACACCTTTACTACCTCTGATAACATGTACACGGTACGACCCTGACAACTTTCAACATTTTTTTTACCCATTTTCAATATACAATCTCAATTTATTATAAGGAAAATTAGTTGATATTGGGTTTGTTTGAGTGTAGCTTTCGTGACAATATCGGTCACGTCTTCAGCACTAACTAACTGGCGGTCAATGGGTACGTCACTCTGGCCAATTCTTGCGGTGTCACGTGACAGCGCCGATTGATAGGCCTAGATAGCTGGGGGTATAGGTTAGAAACTCGTCTAATTTGCTCAAACGGAAAGCCAAGGAGGCTATGGAAATCTATAAACACCAATCAACCATGAGCCGAGACGAGGTATACCGTATACCAGCGCGCTCTGCAATTGGCCCTAATAGGCATACCGTTTGCAATCCTTGAATTTATGATACTTGTGTAAGGACATTATGCCTCTAAGTAGACAGCATTCAGCAATAGCTATTCTCAATTCTAAAAGAGAGCGCCCAAGGAAAACCTCTTGCAACATGCAATGATTTGTGCAACCCAAACACCACGTGGGTTGGGTGGGGGTAATGGAGGGATCCGTTTCCAGCTATTACCCGCCAATGTATACATAAGCTCCGTCCAGATCTGACGCAAGTAGGAATCGATTTGAAAATTTGAAAGATGCAATCGCAGAATCTAAAATCCAAAGTAACATACAGTATCTTGTTATATATTAAAAGACTAATTCGGACACTTTCGTGACGGAGTTTCCAGTTTTGGGGGCCTACGCCATTATGCTTGTGACGTCGACTAACAAGCGGCGTACCTGATAATTACATCAAATAGTAGAGTGACAGATCGGATCCATCCATGGAAGCAACACCTGACACCGCTACATGCATTCTCATTGATTCCATCTGATATTGATTCGTCGTTACTGAATGCGTCGAGTAATGTTCCAATTCAATACGTTTAAAAAGGTTAAATAACTCCGTCTGATTTGCAAGCTGTAAAGCATTCAGAGTTATCTCCCTTGAAGGGTTTTCATCTCCCTTGAAGGGTTTTCAGATTCTCGTGGCCCGCATAATCACTATGGCCCAGGGAATGTGTTTACATGTTTTGAAGTTGGAGTTCAGTAGAGATATATAGATAGAAATAGCTATCGCCAGGATCATATGATCAATGTGGCTAGGTGGGGTGGGGTGGTGGTTGGCAAGGCGTGCTAAACTACCCATGGGGAGTGTTCAACCGGGTGATGATAGGATGTCTGCCCTAGGACGGTGGTGGGGTGGGAGAGTAATGATGTAATATTCCGAGAAGGCTTGGTACGTGTGTGGTTAAGTTGTAAAGTTGTAAAGTCGGCTGAGCACGCAAGTGGAAGCAGACTATAAAATCATGACCTATATTTATACCGTACGAGAAGCGATAACAGAAAATGTGATGAAAAATGATGGCAAACTACGTAAACTACGTCATATATGAAGACGTCGAAACATGTCCATAGAATTATAGACCTTTCCATTTTTTTTGCTAAGACACGCCCACAGCTAGCTAAGCTCCACCCACACCTCGCTCGTGTTGGGATCGATCGATCCCTTAACTCAATAACTATAAATTTCCAGAAAACTATACAGATATGCTGTTAAATATTTTGAAACTAATTTGACTGGGCGCCCATAATTTGTATTCAATAGTAAAGACATACAATTCGTACAACAACGCATAGTCCGTCTTCAATTATGCGTTCCTGACGTACTTATCTACGTCATTCATGACGTCATTGATTATGATGTCATTCTACACGTCACGTAGTTAATTATGATGCCATATGCTGGATGGATAGAGTGGAAAGGTCTATTGCCATCCTGATGAAATGCTGAGATCATAGGAATAATAAAATAGCCTAAGCTAAATTATTTTATTCACAGTTTCAAATGATCATGTTGCCCTATTTTATCTTGCTTTTCTCCACCATCTATTTCACAGTATTATGGATATAGAGCTTGGTATTCGGATAAAAACATGTATTCGAATTATTCGAATATTTCAGACGACTATGCAATAGAAATTAAACATCGTCGCTAAGAATATTAAAAGAGAGGAATTTTTGTTAGAGAAAGCTATGGTTGCCGCTGTGGCAGACAGCGATTTCTTATTGATAGTGACATGTTACCCAAGAGCTGAATCATGAGAACAGGCAGAATACAAACTACTAAAAGATATCACAGGTATCTGTGTTCAAATGTCAAAACCCCAAACGTTCTGGTTCAGAAAGCGCAGCATGCGCACTGATTGTGGCTTCAGGCTGTCAGTTTTGTCATTTTCCCTAAATATTCGAATATTGGTCTATATGAATGAATAATCGAATAGTCGAATATTCGGATCGACCTCTAATTATGGCGAGATTTATTCATTTGACACCTGTCATGAATCATTTCGCACTCATCATTCTATCCCTATGTACACACATCAGTACACGTTCACTGAGCGAATCGTGTAATATCTCTTTCTCCCGGTCTATCTCTCCATCCTTCCCTCCACCCTCCCTCCCCCTCATTCTCTCTCTCTCTCCTCTCTCTCTCTCTCTCTCTCTCTCTCTCTCTCTCTCTCTGTCTCTCTCTCTCTTCCTGCCTCCCTTTCTCACTTCTCCTCAGTTCATCTTTCGCCTCACTCTTTTTATTCCTCCATGGACCTACTATAGGAACATAACAAGCAATGACGCCAACCAGCTGTTAGACTTCCATTGTGATCACGTCCTATCAATGCATTGCCTACACGCACGCACGCACGCACGCACGCACGGGCACATGTCCTTTATCCTAATATGTATGCGCATTTATCAAATATTGTGTTGTAGAAATGGACGAAAAGATATTTAAGGAAACGCGGACGGAGAAACCGTCGAGGGCGAAAAAATCGCAAAGGCAGGAAGCGAAAAAGAAATAAAAAGAAGCAGGATCGGAATGTGGGAAAGACAGATGCGCCAGTGAACGACAATAAGGAAACCAAACCTAATGCAGCAGCTCGTAAAAACGTGTCACGAACGAAAAAGGGCAAGAAGAAACGACGAAAAGAAAGGCAAGTCTTTTCACGTCTTTGCAATTTATATGTGTAAAACATTAAAATAATGTAACAATTATTACGAAGTTGCAACAACAGAACACATTAATTGGGTAGATCATTCTAGATTTCTTCCAGCTGGGATTGGTAGGGAGGACATAATTTTATTTGTAAGCACACGCTGCCACACAAGTACATACGCACGCACGTGTGCGCGCACATGGTGGGGGTGGGGCTGGGGTTGGTCGATTGGAGTGATGAAGTAAGAGAGGCAGGGAGATGGAGTAGTGAGATGATAAAATAGATAGTGAGGTTGGGATCTAATGAACAGACATGTGCATATGCCTCAATGGACGCTATTCCATAGGACTAATACGAATCTTAACCAGGAGACTGCTAATGTCGAATCGAGCAATCATATCCTCATATCTGATTGCGATCAGACCTTGACAGGCATGGCAGTTGAACTATTCACTCTGAATGTTTAAGCGCTGAAAAAGGTGCGACAGCTGACGTGTATCTCATCTATTCGAAGTGTTGGTGACCACTCCTTAACGGTTTGAGCCGAAATTATTGACAGCGTTCTGTTTCCTCTATGATGAGGCATTGCGTGAATCGTTATACGGCAATCACTAATTGCGTTGCTGGGTATCTTGTCTATGTTCTAAAGAAAGAAGATTTAAGGCAGCAGCATCATTCAACAGCCATCTATGTGCACACCCAAGACGAGTACATCCAGCACGTGAAGTTAACATACACTGAATGTGTGCAGGCATGCTTATACGGCCTGGATGTCAGTGGTATCTTCCCCAATCAAGGAGTAACAATGGTGAATGACAGATTGGTTTCTTAGTGTCAACAATTATTACACATTAAGTCTATGATATGGTTGGTGCATTGTCACACCTGCATCTAGACGATTTCCGTTGTCTTTAGGTTATATGTGAAAATGTACCAGCGCCGGAAAATTCATCGGTGTTAGCATATGCAGGATGACACGCAGTGCTAGCTGCAGTGGGAAGAGATTTATCAGCTTTGTCGTCAGTGTCGCGAGGAGTAATTGGACCGAGTAATTCCGTAGATATTAGTACCAATGACGTTGGCGAAGCATGGTATCTACTTACATATTCCTAGAACCCACTTCAGCCGCCGAGTCATCTCAGCCATCTTCATTCTATGAATCCTTGCACGTTACGTGATGTACACTACCAGAGATTATAGAGTGGGCTCGGGAGAATGACTACAAATAGCCAGGAATGGGTTGGAGAATAATACGACGTTTGAATGCCTTGATATTTAAAAAATCATCATTGTCTTCAGAAACACGTCTCTATTCTCAGCTTCTAATAGACATTCGCTTTGGTACTTTGGATATGACTGTACTGCGCTGTATTCATCTGCTGCACTACAAGATACAGCAGCACGAATGAATGCTCACTCCCTGATAACGCCGGTTACTGGGCTGGTATTGTTCCAGAACTAGCGCAGTAAGCTGCATTTTCAGAGCTGTGATTTAATAAAATACTTACCCTTTAGAAAGATATTCAAATACACATATTTAGAGGAGCTGGCGGAGGCAGGGATGCTGGCTATTTTGATTGTCGTTGCGGAATGCAGTTGCTATGTTCACAATGTAGTGCGGTTATATTACATTATGACTCTAACTTTAACATTGTTTTCAACAACGGTAAATCTATAGGGGCTGCTGAGTCAGCATTATAGTGTTTGAGAGTTGACAAACACGCATTTTCCAATCTGACGTTGCTTCTTGTACTATATATAATCATTGGCATTTCAGGCTTTCCTGCAGCTACAGTTAACCATCTCGCAGATCACAGATTACACATTCTCCATTTATATCACTTTAGGATAACGGTGATAATCTTTTACAGGTTTTAATGACGGGATCCGATCTGTCATTGAAGTCTCTGAATTCATACTCATATACGTCACATATTAGCTGTGATGGATTTACGATGAAATAAACATTCTTTTGAATATTTTGAAACTAATCTGACTGGGAACTGTTGCCATATGCAGTAACGGCCCCAGTCAAATTAATTTCAAGATATTCAACAGCTTACGTGCACAATTACCTTGAAACGACGATGACGACAACTTGGGAGGGGTGGGGTGGGGTGTGGGGGCGGCTGATGGGGATGCAAGAAAGGCTCGCTAAACCGTTAACATCCGCAAACTGTTCGTTACAAGTTATGAGGAAGTTAAAAGTAGAGGATTACCTCAATGCACCGTAATGAAGCCACGTTGAATGTGTCGGGTCGGAGGTGTCTGAATCACACTTCTCGTTTCTCTTTCGTTTCTGTTTCGTGTCAATGGACCATGGGGTTGAGAGGAGGGGTTGACGTGGGGTGTGGGAAAATGACGACGGTAATAGTAAAATTGATAATGATAATAAAGACATTATTATGTTAATGTCAAACTGTTGTAATGATGATGAAGAAATGATGGGGTGGTATCTCACTTATGTTTGTGTCCCATCCTCAGTTTATGTCGTCATACTCAGTTTATGTCGTCATATTAAGCTACGCCACGTGTAGGTTGACGTCACATTACATAGTGGACTATCTGGCTCCGTCATAATTTACAACTTAATACATATTTGGTTGGGTAATTCGAGACTAGTTCAACTGACAGCAACAGCCGACGGTCGGATTGGTTTCAAAATATTCAACATCTTTCCCGCATTGCTGTCTCAGGGAATTTGGTGTCCGGGGTATATAAGCCGATTCCAACACGCAAAACGTGGGTGGAGCTGGGCTAGAGATGGGCGGCTGTGGCTTGATGGACAGAATGGTAATAAGGATGATGAAAATATGGATGATGATAATAATATCAATGAAGACGATGGAAACTATGAAATGACAACAACAGATGGTGATGATGATAAGCACGAATATGTTTGCTTAATTTATTTATTAGTATTGTTTAATGTATTAACTGTTATCCGCTATTGTTTGAAGGAACTGTTCTTTTCTTTTCTATACCTTTCCTATCTGTTTACATCACATTTCTTCCCCCTCTCTCACTTTCTCTAGTATAATATAGTATGCGTATCCATCCATCACATATATGAATTAGAATTGTGGAATTATTTTCCCCCATTATTTATTTATATTCCTGCTTCCTACTAATGTAATATTATCTCACATCATATTGTCAACTGTGCACTAGTCATAGCTATCACAGCAAGCTTTCTGATGATGTAACACTTACCATAATTCCATACGCCTGCATAATAGATAATGTGCTTAAATTGACCACAGTGTATGCGATGCTACGTCATTTCGGTCCTGGGTCATCTAGCGACGGGACATGCTCACAATATTTGCCGATGCCATATCCAAACGGCAGCGCAATTCCCTCTACTGCGGCATTGATGTCACGACACCTTATTTAAGGGCACAAATCACTAAATGTGTCTATGTGTTGTAAACATTGTCGTTAACGTGTTATAGAGCATGCTATATTATGTCGTTATGCCACTCACTGTATGCAACTCTGCAGGACATGTTATTGGGACTAACTAGGACAAAGTGGACACAATTCTAGAATCGTGAAAGGAACAGTTCACTGACCACGATGAAGCGCACTTGCAACTGTTTTCAAGTGACCCCAAGCCATAACTGACATCAATTGCAACAGCAGAAGTTGAAAAAGGCACTCAAAGCCTTGAAAATTATCGCGCATCTGGACCTGATGGCATGAGCAATGTACTATTCAAACTTGCAAGTGACATTATCTCAAACTGATTAAGCACCTATTACGCATCAATTCAGCCTTTATTCACCATCTTCTCATCGATGGCGTAGTCCAAGGCACGCGCCACGGAAGCCCAAGAAGCCACCCACCTCTAGGAAATCTGCAGACCATTGTGCTCCTCATCAGCATATGGAAATTCCTATCCAATATTACCTTATGCCGCATCCAGGGCAGGATCGATGACTTCACTGGATCCTGTCAGATTGTCTTTAAATGTGGACACAACTGTCCATACATTGTATGGGCTCAAGTCATGTTCAAAACACTGAGATTTCCACAAAATTTACATGGCACGAGCCTTGCACCAAGCCAGTTGTAATGAAGATGAGCAGCGACTAATGGGAGTACCACTTGCATACGCCAAGCTGAGAGTATGATTGAAGACAGTGAAGTCTCCCCACATATAGATGGTGCATCCCCGCATATTCACGTGCTACCTTGTTGCCTTGAAATCGGTGTGGGAAAATTCCACAAATCCCCCCCCCCCCCCCGTGTACATACATGGCATGTCGTTATAGATGGAATAATCTGACGATGTGAACTACATAGACGAGGAAAAGAAATTTCTTGACAAACTACTACCGATAGCTGTAAGAAAACTAAAATATGGAAATCTCTGTCTGAATGAAACCAAAACAGAGTTCAGCCATATATACCTATCGACAAACCACACACCTAAAGAAAATAACAATCCACTTCCTGGCGGCAAACCATGGAGGAAAAGACAAATGCTGGTCTCATTGCCCTGCAATAGTTCTGACATTGCAGCATGGTGCGTCATGGGAAGAATAGCCTTCCAGTCCTTTCGTAGATCAAAGATGCCCTTGAAAAAATGACTACATTTGTTCGACGCAACCGGTGTATCCTTAATGCTGTAAAACTGTAACAGCTGGGGAGCTCCAAAGGAAGCTCTATACAAGTTTGATGCCTGCCACCGTAAACACATCCACACCATCGCTAGATACCGATGGCTGGAGAGCATAATTTCCAATGAGATTCTGTACAAGATGTACAACGCATCGCTGCTGTCTATACAAGTCACTCAGCAAAGATGTATGTTTGGCCATACGTCAGGGCTTGTTAGAAAACACACACCCCAAGCTTTGGAATTCGTCCTACTTGGAGCCAGTAAATATAAAGCCAGGAGAGGATGCTTTTGCATAAATCTGTTACGCTTGTTGCAAATCGACGTCAAGAAAACAGGACTTGGTACATTCAGATATAAAAATGAACCTGAGGAAGCTAAAGATTTTGGCCGAGGACAAAAGACAGTGGTCCAAAATGAAGAATGACTGATTGCATCTGTAGAATGTTTTTACTACTGCAACCACAGCATAAAGTACATCATCATCATCATCATCATCATAATAGATAATACCCTTTTCGGGAACATAAGCTCTGCAAAGCGTATCGTTAACTGCTCACCTAGTCCTAGCGATAAGTCGACAACAAGTCTTCTAATATCGTAACACTTACCATATGTGCATGTGTCTATATAATATTTGATACGCTTAAATTGTCCACAGTGTGTGCGAAGCTACACTATTTTGGTCTTTGGCCTATATTCCCGAGCGGGTCGTCATCTAATTACGGGAAATGAGTACAATATTTGCCGATGCCAGCGATATGACAGCGCAATTCCCTCCACAGCGCCATCGATTGCATGACACCTTAAAGGGCAGAAATAAGTACATTTGTCTATTTGTTGTAAACATTGTCGGCCAGGTCTCGTAAAACACGGTAACTGATGTCCTTATAAGGTTAGATAACGACCTTTTCAGGAAGATGGGCTATGAAATATTGTCTATTTTCATAGTATACGAATTCATCCAAACACACGATCCGTTCTTTCTGAACATCTTAGACGCTTGCCCTCACAATCCAAGACAATAGACCTTCCAGTTTATCCATCCATCATATGATGTCATAATCAACTACGTGACGTGTAGAATGACGTCATGATCAATGACGTCATGAATGATGTAGGTAAGTACGTCAAGGACGCATAATTAGTGACGGACTAAGCGTTGTTGTACGGATTGTATGTCTTTACTATTTAATAAAGATGCGGTTGAATATTTTAAAATTAATTTAACTGGGCCCTGTTGCTGCCATAGGCAGCAACGGCACCCAGCCAAATTAGTTTCAAAATATTTAACAGCCTACCTGTATAGTTTTATGGAAACTGATAGTAATGTCATGAAATTCAGGGATCTATCGATCCCATCCCGGCCGAAGTGTGGGTGGAGATTAGCTAAAGATGGGCGGTGCATAGCTAAAACTGGATTATACCCTAGTATAGTACAGGCTTATAACACACAATCCAACACACCCGACCGGTTCTTATTGTGCTTATCTCAGTTCATGTTGCAACTAAGCTTTGAACGTTTCCCGTTGGGCTTACAGCTTTCATTTACAGCCACTCATTTCATTTACCTTTCCTGTGATTGCCGTATGCATTGTATATTTGTCACAGTGTCTCTTCCAAATGGTAACACATCTGCTTACCTGAATATCTTATGTTATGCCTTCCATTATTTTAACTTTATTGCGCTTGTTAAGATCTAACTTTCCGTTGCTTGTTTCTGGCTATAGCTTTGATCATTTTATCTCACATGCGTTTCATAAAAGTTTATTTCATTGGAATTTCTCATAGTTTCACAGAAATCATAACGATTCAATACAATATCTCATATTTATAAATACTTATTTTTCTTGCCAGTATATTGTCGGTAGTCCTAACGTCATAGAGTGGCCAGTGCTCTCCTCTCCATGGCATTGTCTTCAGTAGCGGTGAGCACTACTTTTTCATCCTTGAACAGACTATGTTCTTTATGTTCTTTCAGCATTCTTTAAAATGTTTTAATTGTCTTCAACATTTGTCGTACCATCTATAGTTAAACTGCATTGTTCTTTGATAGAAATCGTTGATTAAAATAAACCGATGTATGCCAGAACATATATAGTAATCAACTGCTTACACCATCCGTTTTTTCTTAATGTATTATTATAATTTGTACAATGCTAGGTTGCTCGCCTACATAACACACATGGGCAAGTATTCTTATGTTGTAGTGACTGTCCCTCATCCGTCCATTTGTCATTTACCATCTGTCTTTCAGCTGTCATCCGTCAACGTATTCGCTTTTACTGTTACTGAATCATTGGAACGATTTAGCCAAAACTTGCTTGGAATAACCTTTAGGTGGATTTACAGGTTATGTACGAAAATGATCAATTTGGTCGGCGGCAGCCTGGATTTACTGCGATTTACCTGTAAGTCTATAGAACTGGTCTCCCAAACCATTTAACCAATGTGAACCAATTATAGCTAGATTCACGAGAATGTGTAGAGTTCAAATTTTAGACAACTCAATTTAATTGGTGCACGTGACTCTTATCTGTTAAAAAATTTTAAGCTCAAATCGCTCAAATTGCTAGTTATCACAGATAACACTTTAATGGTCAATATTTTACAAGAAAATTTACCTTTCTGCTCAGTGAATGTCCATTTGCAGGCCAAGAGAAAACAATTTCATAAAGTAAACACTGAAATTTACAAAAAAGAGCTTTCCCAACCCACCCCCTGGATTCTTCTCAAGAGGCAGTGTTGGTCGGACTAACCATCAAAATGTTAATGGTAATTCCAAATCTTTGTTGAATCTGTGTCAATTTGCTGGCCAAGAGAACATTATTTTTAAATTTTTCTACTGAGATCACTGGCTCAGTTATCGAGCCACTCATTCCAGTCGTAAATTAGAAAAAATAGCCTTCTCTTGGCCTGCAAATGGACATTCCTCAAGATCACTACGGACGCCGGTTATGGTGTCTTGAACCTTAAAGGGTTACGTTGACACAAGTGAGGTTAACTGGAAGTACTAGGTTTTATTACATCAATCGAGACCTGGTGCAGATGGAGGTTAATTAAGAGTTATCATAATACTGTCCCTGGTCACATAAACATTACCGCAATCGATCAAATAAAATGGATGCATCCGAGTGGTCACTCAAGTATCTGACGTCATAGTTAAAGACGTTACACGTTAGATAGTGTCACAATCAAAATGTCGTAGCTCAATCACGAAAATAAGTGTGTCACTAAAGTGTACGAATAGAATTGCATGTAGTTGATCAAGCTACAAATTAATCAATATATATTGAATATTTTAAAATTATCTTGACTGGGAGCTGTGACTGTCATATTCATATTAGTTTCGTAATATTTAACAGCTTACGTGTATAGCTGATTGCTGCCTTGAAATTTAGATTCTTGGATGCCAGGGTTCACATTTTCAAATCGATCCCAACACGAATAAAATGTGGGCAGAGCTTAGCTAGGATGGGTTGGGCATAGTTAAAATTGGGCGATGCATCGCTAGAAATGTATCTTCTATTGAACAGCTGTTGTTTAAATTGTACGTCTTAATTCTAGCAATTTTAATGAAAAACATGAAGCATGTTGAATTTTGCGTTTTTACTAATGACAGCAGGTCAAGTCACCATCAGAGAATAATTTTCCCTCTACAATGTGCCATAGTAAGCAAATAAGGAACGGCAGTCTATAACGCTTTCTCCTCCTGAACTGACCTGAGGATATGGATCAAATCACGCCGCTGCTTTCCTACTACAAACAACAACAACGACGACGACGACGACGACGACGACGACGACGACGACGACGACGACGACGACGACGACGACGACGACGACGACGACGACAGATTAGTCAAAGTGGTCAACAGAATTCTTGCATTTTCAGTATATTTTCCATATATCTTTATAGTGCGTCTTCGCCTTTAATGGATTGCCTAATTTGACCAAGCTCTATTGAATATCATTTGGCTGTAAACTTCCCATTCGTACAAGCTTGTCTAACATGTTAATGGGATTAGTCGCCAAACCATCTTGCATGTTTGTTCACACAAATTATACAACCTATGAATCACGAACAGCTTAACCCTTTAGCATGTTGGGAATTATTGGCATAGAAACGCTACAACATAATATGTATTATGTAATGAAGTGGAAATACGATTGCTAAAAGAAAACATGACCTCGATCAATCATTCAATGCCGATGACAACATTGGTATTTGAGTAATGTAATACAAAAGTTGCTATGGTGTAGCATATGCTCGGCTTCCACTGGAATGGGAATGTTTGGAGATTTATTTACTTACTTACCATTCGCCATCATCCTCTGCCATGGACAATCCTCTCCATCCCTTGCCATGTGTATCCTCACTGTCTGATGTCAGCCATGGTCATGCCTCGGGTCTTCATTGCCCACCCCCCTCTCTCTTCCTTCTCCATGTGGGTCCAGGGCAGCGCCTGTCTGGTTGTATTAGAAACGTACATTCTCAATGTGTGACTAAACCATCTCTATCTCCTCTTCAGAATTTCCTTTTATATTGGCATGGGCATGTCCTCTGCCAGAGGTCCTTGGTGATTCACTCGAACCGGAAATATCCTCCTCAGGCACTGATTGACAAATGTTTGGATCTTACTTAATGTAGTCTTGGTTGTTCACCATGTCTCTGTTCCATACAGCAATATTGATTATACGTTAGAGTTGAACATATCTTTGTGGCGATACTGATTTCCTTGGCGCTCCAGACTCCTCAACAAAAGAGATACCGTTTTTGCCTTCCACGTCAGCCACTGTTCCACCCGTTTCGCTCACAACACTGCCCAGGTATGCAATGGCTTCAACTTCCTCAAGTGCCTCTCCCAGCATTGATACTGGTTCTTCACAACTTGTGTTGATCTTCAGGATTTTCGTTTCCCATTTGTGGTTGTTGACTCCAATTAGTGTAGAAATGCATGCAAGGTATGTTGTCTTCCCATACATCTGTTGATGGCTGTGAAATATATGAATGCAATGCCATCTGAAAAGCCGAAGTCATCAAGTTTGGTCCACAGTGTCCATTGGATTCCGTTGTGTTTCACTGTGGTGGTCTCCCCCGTGATACAGTCAACTTCCAGGGAGGACAGAAAGAGAGACAGCACACATCTCTGTCTTGCTTCAGTCTTAACCACAATGTTATTGGTAAGCCGTGCTTCATGTACCACTCTGCACGCCGTTCTTTTATCTCCTTCCCGTATCATCCATAGGGTCGTAGCAGCTTCCAGAGTACAAACAGAGCATAGGTGATTTAGGAAACCACCCCAGAACCACTTTTTTAATTAAGTTATTTAAAACTAAAGTCTGATCGAAGGCTCTTTGCGGGGAGCAATCGGCTATGTTTGAAGGATCCAGTTTCTACACCGTTCGTGTTATCGATGCTATGAACGCATGTATACAATAAGACTCAATTGTATTAATAATTAATGATGCCACTCATTTTCGGTATATTCTTGATTATCGAGTTCTGTTTGGCTCGTTTGCTGACATGGACTTAATAGATTAGTGATTGATTGATTGATTATCGATCGTATTGTCTCTGATTGTCATATGTTGCTAAGAATACCAGACAATGAATTTAATCTTTTTCTGTAACATGGCTGCGTGATAGGTTCTACCTGAATAATGCACACGCTCACGCGCACTTTCAGATATGTACCCGCAGAATGCGCAAGAAGGCATACGCACACACGCATTCCATGGCATTCGCAATGAATTAATTTCTGGGAATTGAACACGAATATGTACTAAAGTCGATTAAAACATAGAATAATAAGAATAATAATATTAATTATATTTCAAGCAATTGATCATCTGTCATTCTTTCGTTAGTCAGCTGCCAATCCAATATCAATCAATCCCTGCTCATTGTTTGGGAGCCACACAATCACGTGCGTCCAAAGTAGCATTTCCTATGTCAAATGCCCTGCACATATAAGGGTTCGCGTAATATTATACCTGTATTGTCTCAATAGAATTCACGGTGTCATCAACGAAACAGAGCGATTCCTTTGTAGCTCTGTCCAGCCCATTTCTAGCTAAGCTCCGACCACATTTAACGCACGTTTGAATCGATTTTAACGTATTGAACATGAATTCGCGGAATCTAAATTTCAGGGTAAGACTACTAGGTAAACTGTTGGATTATTTGAAACTAATGTTGCTCCGAGCTGTTGTTGGAGATATCCAGTCAAATTACTTGATACAATATTCAACAGCTTATTAGATTGTAAATTTAAGGATTGCTGTCACTTTCCTGTCAGGCCTACGTCATTCGATTGTGACGTCAGCTAACAAGTGACGTATATTAATAATGACGTATGATACTTGAGTGGCAGATCACATCCATACAATATGGGGAAGATTATTGGGGATATATAGGCAATTTAATCAGCCCTAACCCTAATTGATGTTTTATATATAATTGATGTTTTTCAGAAAAACGAGAATGGAGACTCGACGTGCACGCCGCAAATCCGCTTCTTAACTGGTTCAATTGTTTACTGTGATATTTGTGTTGAAATTGATTTTTACCTTTTATTTCGAATGTACATATTTGTAATTAATTAAGCATTATTAGCTCACCTGGCCTAAAAGGCCAAGTGAGCTTATGCCGTGGCGACCGTCCGTCGTCCGTCCGTCCGTCGTCGTCAACTTTTGCTTTAAAACGCTACTCCTCCTTAACCAATAGCAGAACTTAGCTAAATGTGGGTCTAAAGATGCTATTGTACTCGGATACGGAACATCCATTTGGAATTTTGATTCATAAATTTCTGGGTCAAAATCTAGATTTTATTATAAATTTACCGGAAATTGTCACATTGCTTCGTCTCCTTAGAATTTTGACCGATTTCAACCAAATTAGGATGAAAGAATTCTATGGTCATAGGCTCTAGAAATTCCATTCAGAATTTTGTTGCGTCAATATTTTGAGTGAAAATCCTAGATTTTATTAAAAATTTACCGGAAATTGTCAAATTGCTTCTTCTCCTTACCCGTTTGACCGATTTCAATCAAATTTGGCTGAAAGGATCCTATGGCCATAGGTTAGAGAACTTGCATTCGGAATTTTAGTTCCTAAATATTTTGGTGAAAAACTTAGATTTTATTAAAAATTTACCGGAAATTTTTTCTTATCATTTTGACAGATTTCAACCAAATTGGACTGAAAGGATTCTATTGTGATAAGCTCTAGGACCTCTATTCAGAATTTTGATTCATCAATTTTTTGCACGAAAATCTTAGATTTTATGAAAAATTTACCAGAAATTGTCAAAACACTGCTTCTCCTTAGTTGCTTGACATATTTTAAATAAATTTGGCTAGAGTGACCCTATCAAGGTAGACTAGAATTTCTATTCAGAATTTTGATTGGTAAATTTTTTGGGTGGCCATCTTGGATTTTCCGAAAATTATCCATAATATCTATTTAAATGCCAATGGGTCAAATGCTAATGGTCCAGGTGATCGCCACCGGCCCTTGGGCCTCTTGTTTTGTAACCTTTTGCTTTGACTGTTGAAATGTAATTGTAGAGAGTAAGCCTATAAGAGCACGTACATTGTCTTCAATATCGGGAAATCTTAATTTTATTGCCTCCCTTAAATTATTATAATATGTATTATTTATAAATGAAAGACATACAAGTGTGTGCATCAATATTATCAGTATTGGTTTAAGGAATCCATTCGTTGTCAATGTATAGGGCCTACGTGGATATGCTTGTTTGTGCGAATGTGTATGCGCGATTATGTGCGTGAATGCCTGTCTGCCTGCCTGCCTGCGCGCGTGCCAGCGTAAGTAAGTACGTACGTGTCTGCGTAAGTAAGTACGTACGCGCGTGCGTGCATGCCCGTCTGTGCGTGCGTACGTGCATGCGCGTGCGTTTATGCACGTACATGTTCGGACGCAGTGTCTACTAAAAATTGATTGCATACAGATAAACTTAATTTCATATATTTCTCATAGAATCTGCTTAGATCACGCACAGCTTGTATGTACGTACCGCGAGGTTCTATGTGACACATTATGGTAAAGCTTTGTATCATGTACAATCCGTGGTTTTTTTTACCAAAGTGCTGGTTTCTATGTCGATGGAATTTCACGATCAGACAAAGGTCTTAGGCGTTTGTAGCCTACAAAAATAAACTCGCCAGTGTCCGAGAAAATATATATTGCATGCCGCGTTTCTTTTTCAGCACGAAGGTTCAATGTTAACCTTTTGAACCAGAAATGGCAAAACACTAAATCTACTGAACGATTTAATTCATATTCTGTTAAATCTTTTTTGTAATAATTTGACTGGTAGCTGTTGCTGCCTATAACACAAAAATGCATCTACTTCTCAAATATCCGTAGTCAAGTCAGGAACTGATATTAATTTTTCAGATTGAGATTCAGGTTGATTTATTTGTGATACATAGGGTATACACATTATACAATTTATATAGTGGCAAGACAGTTTACATATTATTTATATATCTTTATAGATTAACTGCTAACAATAAAAGGGATAATCTAGATTTACTACAGTAATGTGATTGCTTCTTTTCAGGCAAGCTAGTTTCATATTAACCATTATTTCGTTCACAATTTCACTTTGTTTTCGGGTTGTTTTCTACCTGCACGGGTTATGTTTGTTGACCGTGTTTGTGCGACAGTTTCATCCTTTTTGGAAATGTGTAATAATTGCATTTATTAGTCGGCAAACCTTATATAGTATTTTTTTGTTATTGCTGGTGAATAACTGGAAGAACTAAAAATAATTTGGTCTCTTACGGTAGTATTTAGGTAGTGTTTCTAATCGTAATGTATGAAAAAAGTTGCAAATAAAAATGTAATGAAACCCATCTCCAATTTCGTTTGTGTAACATATACTGCATTTCCTTTCTTCTCTTAGTATTCCTTCCCACCTTCCCTTTTCTATTGGTAATGAATGGTTACCGGTCCTATACCTAGTGAACAGTATTCTATTCCTATCATTAAGTCTAAGGAGGTATGGTTCCGTTTCCCAGTTAGTCTTAAAAGAGTTAAAGATCTTACCATTCCACGATTTCTGCATTTGGGCAAGCCACGGTTGCATAAACTGGTCCTCTATGTTTCGAGTAATTGCAGCTTGGGTGATTTTGGTGCTATGGATCTTTTGTGTGTTCCAAAAGTACGTATTATCTAGAATGGTTTTAATGCATGTTAGCCATTCGTATAGTTTTCGGTTTTCATTAAAATCCTTTAACCTGCAATTATATATTTGTAGTGCTAGTTTATTTTGCTTTCCTGAGATAAGCCTTATCCAGTATATGATCATGCGCTTTTCTATTAATACCTTTATTGGCAGTTGCCATAGTTCCCCATATGTCATGTATTTAGGTGTGCTTCGCTTAGTTTTAAAAGGTGTCTTAGAAATTCTATATGTACTTTTTCGATTAAATTACATTTTTCGATTCCAATAATTTCACAGCCATAAAAGAGGATCGGTTCTATCATTTGATGGTAGAGTTTTATTTGACAATCAATCGGTAGATCTAATTGTTTAGTTCGTCGATGTAAAGCGAACGTTGCTTTTCGGCCCTGTTCAAATAAGCATTTCTCCGCTAAAAGTAGGCGCCCGTTGTATGAAAAATGTATGCCTAGGTATTTATAGTTATATACAATTTCTAATGTCTTAGTATTTAGATAGAATGACAGTTTGTTACAGGATGGTTTGGTACTACCAAAGACCATGATTTTTGTTTTGTCTGCATTTACTTTTATTTTCCACAATTTGCAATAATGTTCATATGCATTTAATATCAGCTGGAGATCAGTTGCGTTTTCAGCTAGCATAATTGTATCGTCGGCATAGAGGAGTATTAAAAGTATAAATAAGGTTTCTAGCTCATCTTCTGTATTACCTAGTTCTATGGATTTACAGTTTTGTTTACTAAGGAAATCTTCGAGGTCATTTAAGTATATTGAGAATAGTACTGGAGAGAGGTCCTCGCCTTGACGTACTCCCATTTGCAAGTAAGGGCATCCGAGAATTTGTTGTGTAGCTTGATTATTGATTTTATGCTATTATACATGCTCTGTATTACTTTAAATACGTTACCATTTATGTTGTGCTGTAGTAGCATTGTCCAGAGGCCATTATGCCATATTGAGTCAAAGGCTTTCTCAAAATCGACGAAACAGCAGAATAGTCGCTTTCTTTTATTTTTAAATATTTCTACTAGTGCGGACAGTGTGAATATATGGTCTGTTGTGGAATATCCTTTCCTAAAGCATGCTTGATTTTCTGATAGTTCATTGGTGTTTTCTAATAATTCATTAATGCGGTTGCTAATTATTGATGCAAAAAGTGTTCTTAGCTAAACAGCTGAGTCGTGTGATTGGTCTGTAGTTTTTGGGATCATTTGCGTCACCTTTTCGTTTATAAATCGGTATTATAATACCCTCAGTCCAAGCATCAGAAACGTTTGCTGAATCAAGTATTTTATTAAATAGGTGTTTATATATACTGATCATAATGTGCTCTGTGGAATTGATATACTCATTTATTATGTCATCTGATCCAGCAGCTTTATTATTTTTTAAACGCTGTATGGCTTTTGAGATTTCTTCATTCGTTATAGGTCTGTTTAATATGTCATTTCCTTCTAGAGTCTCTAGCTGCAGTTGTTCATTCGCAGCTTCATTATCGCCTTCTTTTTCATTCAGTGATCTAGAAATTCCGAGATGGTTATGGCATCACCTATATCACTTTCTGCGAATGAGAGTAATGCTTCGTCTGTACTTTTTTAGAAATCATTTAGTTGTCCAGTTTTTGCATTTAAGTCGCCCATTAAAATTAAGAGTTTGGATTTTGATGCTAATGCGATATCGCTTTCTATTTCATCAAAGGCTTCTAACGTTGAATATTCAGAAGTTACGGGCGGTATATATATCATACCCAATATGTCTTGTTCTAGATTCGTTATTAATTCAGATAGAGA
>CM067370.1:96956374-96976374 GCA_034401795.1 Chaetoderma sp. LZ-2023a | reverse complement strand
GGTCACTAAGAAATTGAACAGATTGTTCTAACTTTAACACTTGATTGTTGGTCATTTTTATGCTATATCAGAGTATATATTCGCCATGCTTTGCTGAACATTGTCTATCTTTGGACCCATCGCATCTAACATTGATAATTTAAGTTCCATGTTGGATAGCATACTGAAGATTGTCTTTGATGCGTTATTATCAGGGAACTGTGGTGGGTGTGCTGTGAGGCTCTTATTGGGTAACTGGGAGTAAGAAGGCAATGCCAACAATGTCGTGTCAATATCTGTAGATCGTCCTGGGACAGGCGTAAATAATACCATGTTAGTATGCGTTAGGTATGCGCTTACCGGTTGGTTCAACGAACACGGAGATTCGTTCGTGGACTGGTCACTTGTAGTGTCCTTATCTTGGCGTTTAGCCAAACCACTGGCCACTACATTCATTATCGGTGTGACCGGACTTGTGCCGTCTCTCTCGCCCCCGTCTGCAGTGTTATGGCCGCGTTTAGAAGCCGGTCTGTGGCTAGCGTTATGGCTGTCAAACAGAGGACTTGCGTCACTGTCCCCCTTAGAAGAATTCTTTCTTTTACGATATTTCTTTACTGATCGCGTCATTCGTAATCACAGTAATATCGTTAGGATCAGAAATCACTCAGCTTTACAGTGATATACAATTTAGCTAACCAAACTTGTATAAACTCTTTTAAACTTCAGTCATTTGCCGAGCAAAGAAAAATCGACTTGTATGCTTGCCAACTCAGTTGGAAAAAATCTGAGCCATTGTGTGCACCATCGATTGGGAACTAAACTCTAGAATTGGGCTGCTCGCTAGATAATGAGACAATTCAACACCACGCATTCTCTCACTATTTTGTTGTTCATTCCACATTCTTTAAGAATGGGGCATCTCTGAATGGGTGAATCCAATCTGTCTATCAAGCATATGACATCATAATCAATTATGTAGGCTGCCGTCACAATCAGTATGCGTAATGATCGACGTAATTGAGTCCATGATGAGCTTTGAATAGTCCGTCAGTTGTACGAACCATATGTCTTTACAGTCATTACAGTGGTTAATCTTAAAAAATAGTCTTCTCTTGGCCTGCAAATGGACATTAAATAAGTAATTCTACAGCAGAGAATGCATTTAGACCGCAAATGAGACGCATTCTTGTAGCATTAGAGCAGGCCTTGCCCACCCACATATAGTATTATCACCCCGTGCACCTTCTACTGTTTCTGTTCAAGGGCTGGCAGTACGATACTCCTGTTATGCTGCTGCGATCAGAAATGTGTGAAATTGTGAATCGATGCTATTAGCATATTATCTCAATGAAGGACTGCATGCTGGCTAGGTTGCAATTTTTTGTCGATAATTTAATTTAGTTTGTGCAGTAAAATTTCCCTGCGACTCACGCACGTCCTCTTTATTAGAGAAACTTTCTGATTGTATGATTTGCTCAGTGGGTTCCACAAAGAGATCTTTCTGTCCCCATTTCATGACCTCATCAACACCCTCATTAGTTGCGCCAAGTTTGACTAATGCAGACTTTCTGGGGTTTTTTTCTACGCCATACCCATTACATTCAGGCAATAGAATTTGGAAGTCCATAAACTGTTTATTTTATGCTAAGCTTGGCGCAGAGTGAATTTCCCCGCGGGTTGTCATGGTTCGCCTTTGCTCTGTAGTATTTTCACTCAATAACTCGCGTCTTAATATGTAATAGAAAATGAAATTGGCGGGTCATATCAATCCAGAAAACGCCAAATTGTGTGTTAGAATTAAATTATTGGAACCATTTTAAATTAATATGTATCTAAATATTTAGCGTCAATACCAATATCTCTCGGGTAATCGATGTAATGTAGGCCTCCATTGAAATTTTTATTCGCATTTCAAAATGAATTTATACCAATACTTTCCTAAAATAACGGCATGTATTATATATAATAATATTATATAACAGCAAATATTGTGATATTTCGAGTTTATAGCATAATCTTGATCTTTCAATGTAAAAAAATGTTGTTCGACCATCAAAATGCATCGAAGTGAAAAGTAAGATTTTGAATAACTAGCCAATGCTATGAGATTACTCTTCCTGCAAAGCTAGTACTAGATACACCATTGAAAAGATAGGCCCTCACGCTATGGTCTGCTAACGGAGGAATGCATCTCGATATATGCCACGCCCATTTATAGCCAATTTTGTATGCGTATTGGAATGGCTATGAATGGGAATAATATAGATTCAAGAGGTAAATATGGAAGAACATTGTTGAATATTGTGAAACTAATTGGAAACCGAGCTGTTGCTAGGCAATAGCAGCTGCAAGTTAAATTAGTTTCAAAATAGTCTACGGAATATTTATTAAATTGTAAATTTATTAGAGACATATAATGTGTACACAATAGGCGGACTTTTCGATTTTCATGAAGCAGCTATAAGCCATTTCGACTGTAACGTCAGCTAACACGTGCTGTATTTGACTACGATGTCAGATATTTGGGTGACAGATTGGATCCCTCAATTGAGAGATATGTTTCAAAACACACGTGTGTACTGCGTATTTAGCCATAGAGATACTTAGATGTCGTCTCTGTTTGTTGGTGAACTGTTTGGCAACTACAGATCAATAGCAAGCTCACATTATTTATAAGATGGGTGTATCATCAGTTGTCTTAGAACAGAGTGATTGACCGTCGTTGCAATTTAGGCAACAATGACCTAAAACATTAATTAGAAAAAATTCAACTGTCAAGCTTTTCAGCGTAAGGTAGAGTAATGAAATTTGACAAATCAGCTGGAAAATCGTTAAACCTTTCAATAAGAACGTATCTCGATTTGTGGATATATCGTGGATGGGCCAACCACTTACAAATCAAGACACTAACTATGTAATATCAGCCAGAATGCCATCGTATTAACATACGCCCACTCACATCTGGAGCAGAGCGGGAGGCGAAGACCGTGACATAATGCAGGAAATGACGCCTGAGCAGTGCATCACATTTTCAGATTTTAGAATGTCTTGCCTCATCCCCACCCCACTATAAAAAGTTGCATGAAAATACTTCATATAGTTAATTTATTTAGAAAGTAAATAATGATGCTGTTTACCACTCAGAGTGCAGGAGGTGGCTTCTCTGAACATCCAATGTTCACAGGGACGTCACCCGGAGCTCCGCCATTTTGGAGGACGACACCCTCGCCCAACATTGCCCACTCCCATGGGACAAACTTGCCCCTCTCTTTCAACACCACCCCCCCCACCCACCTCCCCATACCTAACAAACATTTCCTGGTACCGCCACTACTGCACCCTTCGCAGACGCGCCTCACCAAATTGGACCTACCGCATAAAAGATGCGTAGATTCGGCATAGATCCGGCATTCTTCAGTATAATACATGTCGGCTATAGCGTTTAATCTTTGTTATGTTGAACTGTCAGGTTCAACTACCCAAATCATTATTAACAGATACATCGTGTTCATTTCGTGCTGAAAGTTACTACTGTTTAAGCACGGTTTGTTCGCTAAACCGTAGTTACCGTACGGCAGCATAGCTTCTACTAGTCTATTGTAACCTTTGACGTCAACATACCACACATTAATGTTAATGGCTTAAGTTGGTTAAGAAAATCAGCATATTTGTGTATTGAACTTCCATGCTCAAGCCAATAGAATGCTATTCTAAAAATTTACCACTGGACTGCCTGGCTGTGTTATCGCTCAGTTATTCTAGGTGTAATATTTCAAAATAGTAGTCTCTTGGCCTGTAAATGGACACTTCAATATCACTGCAGAGGACGGTTTTGGCTGGCTAGACCTTTTTAGGGTTGAGTTACTACAAAATAAGGCTAACGTGTTGTTAAAGTCATTAATTATCTCATGTGAATTGTATATGGTTGTAAGCTATATCTTGCTGTACAAAGTGTTAATGATTTTGGTTATTAAAAGCTAAATGTTTAATTGAAAATACGTTGGTTTTCAGTTTTAACACAGAACATCCAAACATATTCTGATCAACATCTCACTGGCATTGCATCAGACTCCCAGAACCACCGTCATTTGTCTATGCGCTCTACTCTGGAGTGGATCTTTCCAGTTTATCCATCAATTATATGACGGCATAAGCAACTGCGTTACCTACAGGATAACAGCATAGTCAATGACGTCATGAATGACGTATTTAAGTTCGTCACGAACGCTTAATTGATGACGGACAAAGCGTTGTTACACGAATTGCATGTCTTTACTATTTAGTAAACATTTTGTTGAATATTTTGAAACTAATTTGACTGGTCGCTGTTGCTGAGATAAGCGGGACATAGTTAAAACTGGATTCCTCCAATGGAAGTCTTGTAAAAAGTATACGGCGTGGATCCAATGTAAGGATTCGATCTGTCACTCAAGTACATGACGTCATAATCAAAGACGTCACTTGTTAGAAAACGTCACGATCAAAATTACGTAACTCCATCATGAAAATCGACAGTCAGTCAGTAAAGTCTACAAATTGTGCGTCATTGATAAATATAGAATTTAACAAATATTCCTAAAAAATATTGAAACGTTTTTGACTGGAGCTGTTGCCGCCATATACCGTAATATCCTCCAGTCAAATTAGTTTCAAAATTTTCAATATCTTAATTAGAGGTATTTAAGTTTAGATTCTGGGAGTTCAGGCTTCAATGCTTCAAATCGATTCCAACCCACGTAAAATGTTTAGTCTGCAGCTTAGCTAGAAATGGGCGGGGCGTAAGTAGACATGGAAGAAGCAATGCACAAAATCGATGGCTCCATGTTATCTCATCCGATCATTTGTTAATACGCCTTTAGAGCTAGCTCATCACACGACCAGATTACTCAGCGGGTATTATATCTACCAATCTGAATAAGCCAGGAGCATTAGACAAAAGTAACAATCGCCTTAATATAAAAGAAAGCTGAATTGTATGTGAGTTTCAGAAAATTCCAATACCCATCCCCCACGCCCACCCATGCAAAGTTCCATATGTTCCACCCCGTGGCATCTTCTAAATTCAAGATGGCCACCATCACAATTCGCGATAAATGGAAAGACACCAAAATCACTATACTGCTCAAACGCATGTAATAGTACCATGATTTTGGTTTCGAAACTTATGTTTTGTAGTATACTGAATCCGATGGGAGCATAACATATTATTTTATTTATTCCGAGCTTAGTTAATTAGCATACATCCAACATATTTATATGCCGGAAAAATGTGTTCGTCCGTGGGTGCCTTATTATTAACAGGTAACAACATGAATTTGTGCGATGCTATAACAAGCCATACCAGGAAAACAAAGCCTTGCTGCGGTTGTAATTCTTTATGAAATGGTCGCAAAGGTATACGTTTGCAATGCAAGCACTCGATATTTTACTAATAATACCTATACTATACCGTACTGTACTATACTGCTACGCCACGCCACGCCACGCCACGCCACACCACACCACACCACACCACACCACACCACACCACACTACACTACACTACACTACACTACACTACACTACACTACACTATACTATACTATACTATACTATACTATACTATACTATACTATCCTATGCAATGGCACTAAGCTAAACCAATATAATCAATCATTTAGTGGAGTTAGCATGTCATTATGTTTACTAATGGATATCTAATCAAAAACATCATTTTCTTTTTCAATGGAACGATAATTTTTGCAGTTGTGTCCATTACGGACAGTACACAAGAGCGTGCATTCTACCCCTGCCATGTAACAGCCGTGTGCTTTGTCACGCACTACCTTACAGGCACACGATACCATTTTCCCGGGAGCAGCAGGCCCTTCCGTCTTTTTGGAACAAGCAATCCCTCCATGTGCTGCCACCGCACTCAGTTTGTGATAACTCAATCCCATGCCATTGATGTACAGTATGGTATGCGCTAAAGCCGTGTAATGTGGCAGCTGCTGATTTTGGAGCAATTACAGCTGATAACCAGATGGTGATAAGGATACTCTATCGATTGATTGGTAATAAGTGATATAGCGATGTGTGACCAGTGACTTTGATCTAACCGCTACATACAGTTTTAGCAGAAACGAGTCTCCCACTTGTGCTATTTCGTTCGTTGTGAGAAATGTCAGATTGACAGCAGAGACTCAAGCCGTCCCAAGTATCACCATCATCAACAGTATTATAAACTTGATCATAGAGCCGACCCTGTATCACATCAACTGATTACATGAACAAATATGAGGTGTTATTTGGCGATATGGAAAGCTGCTTGAATCTCAGATATACAGTACACTTTCAATGGGTTTCGTCCAAAGAGCATGCATGGAGATCCATGTTAGGAATTCCTATCAGTCAGAACAACAACAACAACAACAACAACAACAACAACAACAACAACGACGACGACGACGACGACGACGACGACGACGACGACGACGACGACAACAACAACAGCAACAACATGTGAATATTCTGTTGGCGTAGTATCCATGGCGATTGCTACAATTAACTAGTCGGCATCTGCAACGCCCTGCGTGACACTCAAATCTATATCGCTCCGTATTCTTGCTATTACTAAAAAAATAACTTTTGATTTAATGTTTCTCCTTTCCAATTCCAATACAATATCAGCAGATATGTTGCGTTATGATCGTCGCCGTTGTTCGGAATACTTTGTCGAGAAAGCATTCTCATATCCGCCAAATACTACTATAGCCTCTGGCCCATAGTGATCAAGTACATAGGAAACATGGTCATCACACACCTGGTCGAAAGCTGCATCAGCAAGCAAGGATACTCTTTGCAGGAGGTGATCGCAACCAATGATAAATTGCGCACCATCCGGTGGAAGATGGACGCTTGCTAGGACATACTTCGTTTTCTTCATCATAATCCCTTTATCAAATCTGGAGGGTTGTTGTTCCGTAAATTCATGCATGCAGGAGATACAGATTCATCTCACAATTGTCCTTGATTACACACGTGACCATCATTAATAATAATGTTGTGTTCACCTCCACTTCAAGACCATGCACAGTTGGCTTGTTTTCATTCGCACAGATGCGGATATTTTCGGTTCTTCTTTATGTCAGCTTATGATAGCATACATCATGTCATGGCAGAATGAGCCTGACGCCGAGAACATGTGTTTGATCTGATTTTACGCACACACCGGGAAAGACACAGCTGGTTATACAGATCAGCCAGTCATCCTCTCAATATGAGAATGGGCAGTGTATTCCAGTCAGTGTAGGAAGGTTTCAATGCCATTATTATCACGGGCTATGCCACTGACTCCCAGGTCCATGTGTTGGTCACCCGTGCGACTATGGATATCAGTGAAAATTTGTATGGCATCGCAGGTGAGGATCCATTTAGTTAGTTTACACAATTATGCTAGGTAACCAGCAGCATGGGACAAGGGGTGGTGGTGGGGTGGGGGTTGGGGGGGATGTAATTTAACTGACAACATACAGATGTAAATCCGAGTCCCCAGTGCACTCTGCTTGGAAATCTCTAAGGGACACTTGTTTCAAATATTCAAACCAAAGTTTGTTAGTTCTAGTTTGAGTGGCGGAATCTTCCACCAGATCAGGCGCAGTATGTGTGAGCTTGTGGACGCATACGTCATTTACCACACGCCCAGGTGGACATTCACCTTGCAGCAGAGTTTTGTGTATGGTCTGTGGACGAATGAGATTCGCATTGCCGAAACATTCAGGTGTCGGTAGTAAGGAGGATATAATAGCTACTGATGGCAAATGAGCACGAAGTGGACGAGCATATACATGGTCTGTAGACATGGATTATAGTATTTGGCCCATAGACTGTTTCTCACATATCGTGTAAACCATTACTGCCCATTGTGTCTCCAATTGATCACACTCATTACATTGGTAATCGAAAACATCCAAGTCTAATAACAATGTTGTTCAGCTGTATGATATAGAGTGGTTGAATAAATTGACTGGGCAAACACCAAGTCCAGGCTTTCCGACAACTTCTATATGCAAAGTACAAAGCAGGATTATGGTCGCAGGTTGAGATGGATCCCGGTTAACAAAAGTTAGAATCGGAATCATAGTTCTCAAATCATTGTCTCCTATACAGCACACAGCATAAAGCCAGACCATGACGAACCTTTTGATAGAGGGAAAAACATTTTAGCCAGATACTATCCAAGCATTTGGACAATCTAACTAGACATGAGTTTGGTGTGAGAAGTTCAGGTATGCCAATATTGATGGACTTGAATTCTGGGGCAGTGGTCATTTACACTTTGATTTGTATGTGATTAAATTGTCCAGTTTGGACAACTCTTTTAGTAGACCGAGGCACGCAGGCTGGAATGTCTCTTCACCTGACGGGGTTTTGCATACACCATCACGTAGAATATGGCAGGTGTCATGACCTGTGAGCGTTCTACCATTGATGTCAACATTGTCAAATATATAAGTTTACGAGATTGGCCTCAATATAACACAATCGCTCATCTGTAAGCAGTGTTTCGCATAAACGCCGAACCTCCCTGTAATGATATGCGAAATGACAAATTATATGGCTTTATATTTGCTGGCTGACTGGCTCCCAGTAGGTCAAATCTTAAGGCTCTGTGCTTGTTTGTCCCCTGACATCCTTAGCACATGGCCAAACACGAACCATCTTTGCTGGGCGACTTTTGCGGACAACGGCGATGTATTACACATCTGCTGTGAATATGCTTCTTTAAATCGTCATCATAGCTTATGTAACATACACAGTGATGTTTATTCCTTTAACACGCAAACTGTATCTATTTCTAATGAATGTAATTGTAAGATAAGATTATATAGCTTTATCCCATTTACCCCGTACCATTTTCGAAAATACTTAATTTTCCTCAATCACGCGAATACGGCCAGTAATGTTTGCTTGACATTTGATGGAACTGGTGCACGAATTATCTGATTATACGCCAGCGGTCATCGGGGAGGATTAGGCGTCTATCGCATTTCACGACCTTCTCATTTTCATCCCATAAATGCCAGCGTCATTATATCAAGGCAGCCATACTGGCCAGCAGTTGAAAAGCTTGAATATAATTTCACTGGAAACCGTTGCTGCCTCTCGTCCTTTGTATTGTCTTCCAATGAAATTTGTTCCAAACACACTTCCGAGTTTTTCCTATTTATTCACAATAATGACAAAATTTATAATAAAAATAATGATAATTTAAATAATAATAATAATAATAATAATAATAATAATAATAATAATAATAATAATAATAATAATAATAAATACATGATATTTAATGGGTTTAGTTTTGCAAAATATTATACCAAGAACGTGAGACTTTGTGTTTATGTAGACATGTATTGTCACACGTTCGCTCCAAAATACATCATAATTTTAAGGGACTGATATGTGAAGTATTTGCAATACCTTGCTACTAACGCTGATAACACAGGTTACTGGGCCGGTAGTGGGCCAAAGCCGGGGCAGTAAACTGCATTATCATGGTTGCCAATATGAAACATATACATCTGGTAGTAACAGGATACAAACGTTATATTATTTATGCCCAGCTTCACTTTAACGTATTTTAGTACCCGAGTAATGACGGTTATGTGCGATGGCTGGACATAATTATTTCAATAAAGCTACGTTAGTGTTCAACTACACGGCCTTCTCAATGATACTATCAGCATTACCAGGTTATAGCATTTAACGTTACACTACACTACACTACACTACACTACACTACACTACACTACACTACACTACACTACACTACACTACACTACACTACACTACACTACACTACACTACACTACACTACACTACACTACACTACACTACACTACACTACACCACACCACACCACACCACACCACACCACACCACACCACACCACACCACACCACACCACACCACACCACACCACACCACACCACACCACACCACACCACACCACACCACACCACACCACACCACACCACACCACACCACACCACACCACACCACACCCCACACCACACCACACCCCCACACCACACCACACCACACCACACCACACCACACCACACCACACCACACCACACCACACCACACCACACCACACCACACCACACCACACCACACCACACCACACCACACCACACCACACCACACCACACCACACCACACCACACCACACCACACCATACCATACCATACCATACCATACCATACCATACTATACCATACTGTACTATGCTAAACTATATTACACTATACTATATTATAATATGCTCTGCTCTGCTCTGCTCTGCTCTGCTCTGCTCTGCTCTGCTCTGCTCTGCGCTGCTCTGCTCTGCTATACTATACTATACTATACTATACTGTAGCGTAGCGTAGCGTACCATACCATACCATACCATACCATACCATACCATACCATACCATACCATACCATACCATACCATACCATACCATACCATACCATACCATACCATACCATACCATACTGTACAATGCTAAACTATATTATACTATACTATATTATAATATGCTCTGCTCTGCTCTGCTCTGCTCTGCTCTGCTCTGCTCTGCTCTGCTCTGCTCTGCTCTGCTCTGCTCTGCTATACTAGACTATACTATACTATACCGTAGCGTAGCGTACCATACCATACCATACCATACCATACCATACCATACCATACCATACCATACCATACCATACCATACCATACCATACCATACCATACCATACCATACCATACCATACCATACCATACCATACCATACCATACCATACCATACCATACCATACCATACCATACCATACCATACCATACCATACCATACCATACCATACCATACTATACTATACTATACTATGCAATGGCACTAAGCTAAACCAATATAATTAATCATTTGTTGGAGTTAGCATGTCATTATGTTTAATCATATTGATTATTAATCAATAATCATCATTTCCCCCAAACAGAGTGCACCGGCGATTCGGATTTACATGTGTATGCTGTCATTGAAATGACCCCCTTGTCCCATGCTGCTGATTACCTCGCAAAATTATGTAAAATCTTCCCGCCTCTACCATAACCAGATGAAAGGACTGCTAGTATATCTGCAAACTAGTACCAGAACTTCACCGAAAGCAGCAACTTCACCATTCGATGAACAGATCATTTCTGGAATGGAAACCAAACAATCAAACAAGATTGTTGAAGATCAGCACATGGGCATGCGAGTCAGTGGCATAGCCCGTAATAATAATGACTATGAGACCTTCCTACACTGACTGGAAGTACATATTGAGAGGATGACCCGCTGATCTGTATATCCAGTGGTGTCTTTCCTTGTGTGTGCGTAAAATCAGATCAAGCATATGTTCTCGGCATCAGGCTCATTCTGCCATGACTAGCTAATCATAAAGACGAACTGAAAAGATCGAGTGACCAGCATCTGCGCGGATGTAAACAAGCCAAATGTGCGTAGTGTTGAAGTGGAGGTGAACACAACATTATTATTAATGATGGCCACGCGTGTAATCAACGACAATTGAGAGATGAACCTGTATCTCCTGCATGAATTTGGGAAACAACAACCCTTCAAATTTGATAAAGGGATTATGATGATTTTTGATTTGATTTGATTTTTTTATTCTCTTGGTAAATATTACAAATTGCAAATATGATAACAGGGAGTCCACTGGAGGCTGCGCCTATTAGCTTGTAGACCCCTGACATAGAATAACATACAAATGACACATGATTTGACATAAGTAGACATAAGGCATTATGACAATATATTATACATAACTACAGACAAATAATATAGGATTTGACATAAAAAGAAAAGAGAAAAAAAAGAAAGAAAAAAGACAAGACATTTGTCTTTCATACAGTGGGTAACATATTTCACTCATTGGAATGGGCTAGGGGGTGAAGGGTTGTGGTGGAGGGGGACTGGTGTTCATCCTGTTTCTATTATTATTATTATTATTATTATTATTATTATTAAAGCCGTGCTCTCACTAGAGACTTAACCGGCGTAACGCAATACTGAGGTATGAAGTTATTCCCGATTAACTCTCCAGTGAGAACACAACCTAATAACAATGCTGTTCAGCTGCTTTGATATAGAGTGGTTGAACAAATTGACTGGGCAAACACCAAGTCCAGGCTTTCCGACAACTTCTATATACAAAGTACAAAGCAGGATTATGGTCGCAGGTTGAGATGGATCCTGGTTAACAAAAGTTAGAATCTGAATCCTAGTTCTCAAATCATTGTCTCCTATTCAGCACACAGTATAACGCCAGACCATGACGAACCTTTCGATAGAGGGAAACACTTTCTAGCCAGATACTATCCAAGCATTTGGACAATCTAACTAAGCATGAGTTTTGTGTGTGAAGTTCAAGTATGCCAATATTGATGGACTTGAATCCTAGGGCAGTGGTCATTTACACTTTGATTTGTATGTGACTAAACTGTCCAGTTTGGACAACTCTTTGAGCAGACTGAGGAATGCAGGCCGGAATGTCTCCTCACCTGGCGGGGTCTTGCATACACCATCACGTAGCATATGTCAGGTTTCATGGCTTGTGAGCGTTCTACCATTGATGTCAGCATTGCCAAATATATAAGTTTACGAGATTAGCCTAAATAAAACATAACCGCTCATCTGTAAGCATTGTTTCGCATAGACGCTGAAGCTCCCTGTAATGCTATGTGAATGAGAAATTATTCAGTAGATCAAGCATTTTATGTTATGTTCTTTATTTGCAGCAATTGAAAAAGAGGTAAAACTAAGTAACAGAAATAACCCACAGTTACCAGATTTCGTGAGGAGTATGGGTATGTGGGAGAAACACAATATAGCCAAAATGAGTATTTTTGTCAACATTGTATTCAGCATGCCCTAAAATATGGATTATGCACAAACCATATTGTTCTAGTGCCTCGGGTTGAGCAATTATGACAATTTGGTGGGGTTTTTTTCCAGGTTCATATCAGAGTATTTATGTTAATTATAAAACTTCCTGTGACGTAATTGATTATGATATCATATATGTGACTGTCAGATCGGATGCATCCATTTGGGCTAGGATCCTCTTTCAGGTGGAATATGGGTGTGCAGAAACTCGACATCCGACCCAAATTATGCGCGCATTGTCATGCCTTTTAGAGAATTACTAATTCTGCCCCTCCCCTACGCCCACCCTACCCCCACCATCTGGAACGGGTATTATATATGGCGAATATGCACATCTTTCGAAATGAACTACTGTAATCAAATATGTGAATTTCATGTCAAAGAAGAAATGAGAATACTGACCAGGTTTTTGAATCTCCCCGTGCCTGGATTACAGGTCTGTGATAAATGAATATAGCGCAGCGTAGAGTTATGTTTTTCCTAGTGAAAGAGCCTGGAGCCACGTATTCAGTCTATGCACAGTATCTTTAATATCCAATAAGGGATCTTTGAATTTGAAAAATTAAACTACGTTAGAGAATGGAGGAAACTGATTTGTCACGCTGTATCTGACGTCATAATCCAATACATCATTTATCAGCTGAGGTTGCTATAAATATTCGTATATGACTGAATTATAGATCTTTGCGAATTTGCAGTTTGATAAACATTTTCTTGAATATATGTTGAGCGGGGCTTAAATAGAAATGGGCGTAGCATAGTTAGAAATTATCCCTCCATAAAACCATTTCTATAAGAAATATTACTTATTAAAAGAGTGATAAGTGTTCTGGAAAGTTACTAGTCTCAACAGTCGGAGACATGCCCTAAAATAGAATGAAAAGCATTAAGCGTGATCAAAACTCCTTTCCTCTGGGACTGCAGGATGAGATAGAATGGCTCGAAATCCAACATCCGCAATACAGTTATACTATTGTAACTTAGCGGTGACTAGACTTTCTTAATTCGTGATAAAATAGGATGAACACATGCCTTTCAGTTCCTTCTGCAAATACGAGAAGCTACACAACTTTAATATCGATAGTTACATTGGCTTACGTAAACTATACGTAGTCCAGCCCACTGTGTAAGCAGATGTAATGTAACTACATGGTTTGTACAACAGAAATGTATTTTGTCCGTTGTAGGAAAATATATTCTCTGCTGCACTCAATATGTTGGACATCTATCTGACAGTATGTGTCATGGGTTAATAAATAATGCTCTGGCACGTCACGGCGCCTATGCGTCAGAAGACGGGGAAGCACATAATTAACAAAACAGAAATATAGCCCCATATTGCTAATGGGAGTATCGGAATTGTTTCATAACAAGCCGTATTGAACACATGGGCGACGTCATTCTGAAAGTAAGCAGACAATAATAATATATAGGAATCTTAAGGGTGCATATCCACACCAGAATACCAGAAAATAACATTGTTCAAATTGCGCACTTTTAGAAACTTAAATTGTGTGACTAGCTGTAATGGAACGAAATAAACATTAATATATGATGATTTTATTAAGCATAATTTAATACGATTTTGTAAGTCGTGAAATTGAATTAGCAACATAAGTCCCTAATTTAACTTCACATCGAATGAATTAAGATTAATTTATACGATATGAAATCATCATATGTTAACATTTATTTAGTTTCATTACATTGGTGTACACAATTTAAAACTCTAAAAGTATACAATTTTAACAATTTTATTTTCATGCATTCTACTGTGAATGTATATATGGTTACTGTATTCTGCGGCTGTAGTAGTAGAACACCTTACAGCTGCAATCAGTCCTTCTTCACTTTTACCCACTGTGTCTTGTCCTCAGCCAAAACCTTTAGCTTCTTCCGGTCCATTCTTGATTTGATCTTACCGAGTCCTGCTTTCTTGAGGTCATCTCGTATTACGCTTAACATATTTATGCAATGCCTTCCTCGCCTGGCTTTATATTTGCTGGCTCCCAGTAGGGCAAATGTCAAGGCTCTGTGCTGGTGCGTCCCCTGACATCCTTAGTACATGGCCAAACATGGACCATCTTTGCTGGCCGATTTTTACGGACAGTGGCGATGTATTACACATCTGCTGTGAATGTGATTCTTTAAATCTTCATCACAGCTTATGTAATATCAAGGTGATGCTCCTTCCTTTAACACGCGAACTGTATCAATTTCTAATGAATCTAATTGTGAGATAAGATTCTATAGCCTTATCCCATTTGCCCCATGTCATTTTCTAAAATAGTTAATTTTCCTCAATCACGCGAATATAGCCAATAATGCTTGCTTGACATTAATGGAACCGGTGTGCGAATTATCCGATTATACGCCACCGGTCATCAGGGAGTGTTTGGAATCTATCGGATTTCACAACGTTCTCCGTTTCATCTCATACATGTCAGCGTCATTATTTCAAAGCAGCCGTACTGGCCAGCAGTTGAAAAGCTTGAATAAAATTTCACTGGAAAACGTTGCTGCCTCTCGTCCTTTCTATTGTCTTCCAATCAAATTTGCTACAAATAAATTTCCGAGTTTTTCCCATTTGTTCTCAATAATGGCAAAATGTATAATAAATATAATGATACTTTAAAGAAAAATAATAATAATAATAATAATAATAATAATAATAATAATAATAATAATAATAATAATAAATACATGATATTTAATGGGCTTAGTATTGTAAAATATTATAACAAGAACGTGAGAATGTGTGTTTATGTAGATGTGCGTTGTCAAACCTTCGCTCCAAAATACATCATAATTTTAAGGGATTGATATGTGATGTATTTGCAATACCTTGCTAGTAACGCTGATAACACAGGTTACTGGGCCGGTAGTGGGCCAAAGCCGGGGCAGTAAACTGCATTATCATGGTTTCCAATATGAAACATGTACATCTGGTAATAACAGGGTACAAACGTTATATAAGTTATGCCCAGCTTCACTTTAACGTATTTTAGTACCCGAGTAATGACGGTTATGTGCGAAGGCTTGATGTATTTCAATAAAGCTACGTTAGTGTTAATAATAATAATAATAATAATAATAATAATAATAATAATAATAATAATCTTTATAATATATATATATATATATATATATATATATATATATATATATATATATATATATATATATATATATATATATATATATATATATATATATATATATATATATATATATATATATATATATATATATATATATATATATATATATATATATTACATTACACTATCTACACACATTTATATGTATCTACAAATAATACCAACAGATTATTGCAATGGAAATATACAAACTAAAAGTGGGTGTAGACTAATATTCTAATCTTTAATTTATTATCACTCATCACTTATTATCATTATTATTACTACCATTATTATCAGAATTATAATCATTATTCTTTTCGTCGTCGTCGCTGTCGTCGTTGTCGGTGCAGCAATTCCTATAAGTCTGTCTGTCTGTCTGTCCGTCCGTCCGTCCGCCCGCCCGCCCGCCCGCCCGCCCGCCCGCCCGCCCGCCCGCCCGCCCGCCCGCCCGTCCGTCCGTCCGTCTGTCTGTCTGTATGTCTGTCTGTCTGCCTGTGTGTCGGTCGGTCGGTCGGTCGGTCGGTCGGTCGGTCGGTCGGTCGGTCGGTCGGTCTGTCGGTCGGTCTGATGGTATGTCTGTCAACTCTTTCCAAGTCGCCTAAAAACCTGGTAGTTGTTGCGCTTACCATTACCTTATGATACGAATAAGCATGCACACGCTCACGCACACAATCATGTGTACTCACACTCGCTCACATAAATGCATGCACCCACTCACACACTCACATAGATACTCGCGCACTCACACATGTGATATGCATTGCAATAAGCAATTTAAATACTGGTTATCATGTTTCACGTTTTACTTATTTACACTTAACCATCTCAACACTGAAATCCCAGTATTAACATTCAAATGCAACCTAACATGTGTGTTGTTGCATACTTTGAAAATAATTTGGCCGAAATCCGTTGGTGCCTTGGACAACAACAGCCTCCAGTCAAATTAGCAGCAAAATATTCTACTGAAATTATCTGACATTGTAAAGTTCTTTGGCTTTTGCCCATTCATATTAATTCCAAAATATTCCAATTATTTTTGGCGAATTTCTTAATGACGTCCAATTGCAAATACCACAAAGACCAAGTAAATTGGGCATTTTACCAGTTAAGTTAGTATCAAAATATTCAACAATTATTAAATTGTGGATTTATGACTGACACGCAATTCGTATCGTCACGGCAGCCGTGCACACATTGTGGATCTATGACTGACACGCTATTCACATCACGGCAGCCGTGCACACATTGTGGATCTATGACTGACACGCTATTCACATCACGGCAGCCGCGCACACATTGTGGATCTACGACTGACACGCTATTCACATCACGGCAGCCGTGCACACATTGTGGATCTACGACTGACACGCTACTCACATCATCACGGCAGCCGCGCACACATTGCGCTTTTCCACCATTTCATCAAGGAATTTCCCTGTATATGGATATCCCGACAACATTACATTTAAGTTATACTGTACTTCTACTGTTGAATGTTTTGAAATTTCTATGACCGGAAGCTATTGCTGCTTTGTACAGCATCAGATTCTAGTCATATCTACTTACAAAAACTCAACCGAATATGCTAGTATGCGTCGGCAAAAAGTATTGATCTAGGGATTTGTCGGTGAAAGGGTTAACATATAACTGGGCGTTATTGGTTTCAATAAGTTTGGGATAATCTAAATAGTGGTTGCGTTAACGAGGAAAGTTTGATATATTTTCAATTATTAGTTCTTATCTTGATTGGTGTGCGTGTTGTTGTACTGATGCACAATATCCCAGAAGAAAAGCTGTTACTTATCTAAACCGTGTAGATCCTAGGTGTTTGTGTTTCATCAGGACGGCAAACTTGTTCTCCAGGGCAAATATGGCAATAGAAAAGAAGAAAACAAGATTATTATTATTATTATTATTATTATTATTATTATTATTATTATTATTATTATTATTATTATTATTATTATTATTATCTGTCTTGTATGTTTGAGGTGAATGACCTACGAGTTGGTGCATGTTTAACATTAATCGGTAAATAATTCCATATCTGTGTTGGCGTGTACATAAAGCTGTGTTTTCAGTAATTTGTTCGTATCTTCGAAGGCTTTAGTAGACTGTTTGTGTTGATACTATCAGCATTACCAGGTCATAGCATGTAATCCATTCATGACGAAGACTACCAAAACCGGCCTCTACAGCGGCCTTGGGGAATGTCCATGTGCAGACCGAGAGAATATTTTTTGAAAATTTACCACTGGAATAACTGGCTCGATAACCGAGCCAGTCATTCCAGTAGTAAATTCTCAAAAAATGGTCTTCTACTGGACAACAAATGGACATTCAATAAGTAAATATTTCGAAGGTCTTGATAACGTTTATTCATTAAAGGGTTAATCGTATGTAGTATATCAATAGACATTCTGTCCAGTATACATACATGGAGGCAAAAGTGTACATAGGAAATGCGAGAAGACATCAGATCTGACACACACTAAAATCAAATGTTGAAACAAGTCTTATGATTGAGTTGTCTATTCACTTTACGTTTGGCCAAACTGTGAGACTTGTGAGACCAACGTCTACTATTCAAGTCATAGCATTGATTGAACTGTTCTCTCACTTTCGGGAACTACTCTAATACATTCCCTACTCCATATTGTGACCTGCATAATTGAGAAATACATTCTGGTGACAATGCTCTTGTATCAACAGCGCCTAAAAGCGCTCAAAGTGCTACTTATATTAGTAACCCTTTAATAGCCAAGATTTGTATAATTTTTGTTCAATGAATGCAATCCAAATGCAGGGTAAGAATACGTGTTTAATGTACCGATGAAATTTACAACAAAGCTTTTCTAATGTCCTGCAAATGGAGGCTATCTTCGACAGGTTGAACATTAAACGGTCAAGAAACTTCAAATTCTTGAATAATCAATGTCCATTTGCAGTTCAAGAGAAGACTTTTTTTTTTAATTTATCACTCAATTCAAGTGATAAATTTTCAAACAATAGTTTTCACTTGGCCTGTAAATGGACACTCCTCAACACCACTGAATATGATACTTTGGCTGGTTTCACAATTAAATGGTTAAGTTAACAAATGATGGGTTAAACAATGAACAGTTTTAACAACAAAGCAAGGCCAACCGGCCGCCAAAGTGTCATTTTAATACTATATGGAAAACCTCCTTGACACCAGAAATCGGTAACAGGATGCAGAATGTAACCAGATGCCCAACTCTGAAATGCTGATCCTTAAAGTTGTTGCGCTCCAAGATAGCAATACTACTTTCTAAATAAACAAAAACTTTACTACATAATACCCTGTGCAATAATGGAATCCAGTTTTAGGTTTTCCCCGTCCATCTCTATCTAAGCTACATACATGCTTTGTTCGTGTTGGGGTTGATCGATCCTGCACTCTCTGAATTTCAATTTCCAGAAAACTAACCAGGTAAGCTGTTGAATATTTTGAAGCTGATTTGACTTGGTGCTGTTTCTGTCGATGGCGGCAGCAGCCCCTGTCAAATTTGTTTCAAAATATTCAACAGACTGTTTATTAAATAGTGAAGACATACCCTTTGTACAGCTTGACCAGCTAGTAAGCATTTATGACGGACTGAATAATGTTATTTATGACGTAAATGATTATGGCATCAGCGTACACGTGACGTTGCTGATTATGACATCATACGACTGACAATATTCATCAATTCACCTACCAATGAATTGTTAATTCTCATTTCAGACTCTAAAAGAAACTAAAAACCGTTGAAACATTGCGCACATTCTTCAGCGAAAGACAACTCACCAGTGGTCCTGTGTAATTACAAAGGGCAGCCGCAATGCGGTTTGAACGTTAACTACCACAAGCCAAACCTTCCAATCATCATCTCATTATTGTCATCCGCCACT
>CM067370.1:96870348-96953374 GCA_034401795.1 Chaetoderma sp. LZ-2023a | reverse complement strand
ACGACACGACGATGTTGAAAACAGATACATTGTCACCATTGAAGTACCAAGTTCATAAGAATGTAATATTACATGCATCACTCAACTCTAATTCTCGCCGTACAACTTAAGACTCAACTAGGTTAAATATGTTTAATATGTTAAACTAGGAAACCAGGGACTGGTCGCCAACTCAGTCGCTGCGCGAAACCCATGCCAGTTGCGAGTTGTAAGGGGTTGTTCAAATATTGAGTTACATGGTTACCCCGTTGCCGAACGTAAGATTCACAAAAATCAAAATAATCTGTTTCGTAATTTGTGATGATTTTTTTTCCAAGGCAATATTAATCAATTTTTATGATGAAAAAGATACCGTCAAACCTGTCCATAACGACCATGCATATTCTAGCACACTCTAGCTGTTTTACGAACACCCGTCCTATAGAACCACACGATTGTGCCTACAGAACCTAAATTTCTATGTGATAAACTTGTATTATGCGCCCACTTGGATGATAGTGACCAATTCTTTGGTGATCAGAAAGGTGTTTTGTTACACAGTCATTGTGCATAGCTATACTGAATCCTATACATGCACTGTCCACAGGTCTGATGTTTTCTCCATCCACGGCATCAATACAATCCTAATATGTCCTTCCTTGTAGGAAACCAGAAGCAATGAATTTCCATGGAAACATCATGCGCTTCCTACATCCATCCCTCGCCCCCCCCCCCCCCCTCTCCCCCCACCCCTCTCCCCTCTCCCCCTCTCCCCCGTCTCCCCCTCCCCTCCGCTTCCTCCCCTCCATCCCTCCTCCGCCCCTCTCCCCCTCCCCCGCCTCCCTCCCCTCCCCTCCCCATCCCTACCCCTCCCCTCTCTCTCCTCATGCCCCTCCCTTCCTCACCATCTCCCCTCCCATTTCCTACCCCTCACTCCCTCCCCTCCCTCCCTCTCATTCCCCCCTCCCCCCTCTCTCCCCTCCCTTCCTCCCCCCCCCTCTCACCCCCTCCCTACCTCCTCCCTCTCCTTCTTCCCCTACCGTCTCCTCCTATCTCCTTCTCCTTCTCTCTCCCTCTCCTCTCTCTCCCTCTCTCCCCTCCCCCCCCCCCCGCATCCTCTCCACCAACTCCCCCTCTCCTCTCCCTCCCCTCCCTCCCTCTCTCTCTCTCTCTCTCTCTCTCTCTCTCTCTCTCTCTCTCTCTCTCTCTCTCTCACTCTCTCTCTCTCTCTCTCTCTCTCTCTATCTCTCTCTCTCTCTTCTCTCTCTCTCTCTATCTTTAAAATATGCATATCTCTGTTCATTTTAGGTAAATGAACGAGAAAGCAACAAGGAGGATTGTCACTACCTATAACAACGTTTCCGCAAAATAAAATGCCACTCTCTCATGTTTAGAGTAGACGATTCCTTGAAGTTGAGCTCGAAAGTCGTAACATGTACGCTAAAAAACAACCGTGTTGACGACAAGTCATCAACTGGTTGGCAATTAGTTGTACAAAAAGTCTTAAGGTATATGCCGAGCATTAGATGAGTATTAAAAAATTATAGTCCCAATTAATGGATGGATCCGATCTGTCACTCAAGTATATGGCGTCATAATCAACTTATTCACATATAGGATGATGTCACAGTCATAATGCATAATGAATGGCGTATCTAGCTCCGTCTTCAACATTTGAAATACCTTTAAGTGTCCGAATTATGTTTTTGATCGATTTACTATTTAATAAACATTCGTTTGAATATTTTAACACTGATTTGATTGGGCGCTGTTCCTGCCGTAGGAAGCAACAGCACTCAACAAATTAGTTTCAAAATATTCAGCAGATTACCTGTAGATTGTAAATTTCCAATTTAACTTTAAATTGGAATTCTCGAATTTTGTGTTCAAAATATATAACTCGATCACAACACGTGCAAAGCATGGTCTGGGCATAGCTAGAAATAGGCGTGTGATAGCTAGGAATAGGCGTGGCAAAGCTAGAAATGGGACCTTTCATTGTAATAGAGGGCAACATCTAAGCATGAACGATCTGAAATCTCTATGTATTGACCAATACATTGCGCTTGTGACGAGCTTAGAAGCCCTTTAATAGCTAATGTGTTTGAATGTATATTTTCAAGGTGTATCTCTTTTAAGCCGACCTGTTCAACATATATTGCACAAGACAAATTGTTATCCAGATTTGTCCAAGTTCTACCATTCCTTGGACGAATAAGTAAGGTTCCGACATGTCAACGCATTCCGTTCCTGGACATCTTCTCATTAGTCAGAGTTAGTTAGCTAGTATTTGGTGACCCACACTTCTCCTCCAATTCATCACCTGTCACACGAGGTGAGCGGGTCACCATTTCACTCCAGCAGAGCATTAAGTAGTGAAGTATCGCTGCAGCAACCATCTCTGATCCTCTGATGGAGGGAACCCTCAAAACTATGACAATAATGCAAAGCAAATGGTCCAGTATATACAACTTGGAAGGACGTTTATGTACGAGGCGTGACAAATTTCAATAAACTTAGTTAGTATTCAGTCATTTAATGGCTAAATTTGACCCAAAAATTCAAAAAAAATCAAAACGTTTGCATTTTGTACGTCAATTTGCAGGCCAAGTTTTTTAATTTTAATTTTTAATATTTGCAACTGGAATGACTGGCTCGTGACTCGCTCGGTTACAGCAGTACATTTTCAAAAAGTCTTCTCTTGGCCTGCAAATAGACATTCGTCAAGACTACTGCAGAGGCTGATTTAGACCGACCTCACCATGAAACTATTAAATGATAAACCAAGCAAAAGAAATGTCAACGGATAGAAGATTTACCACTCAGCAAAAATCAAATGTTAGAAAAAAAATACCATATTCTGGATTTCTGGGTTAACAGGGAAACTTGTGTGACTAACCGTGTACCAGTCAAATCATAACATGGGCTGCATGCATGCAATGATCTTTATAAAGCAAACCGTTCTGGGAATAAAGTATGTTCATCTGCAATGGACCTTTCCAGTTTAAAGCTTTATAGTCTTAAGCTTATCTGTATAGTTTTCTGGAAATATAGTTCAGGGATTGATCGATCCCAACACGAGTGAGGTGTGGGTGAGACTTATCTAGAAATGACACCACTTTTGCTTCTACTTACTGAGAGTACGGGTACGTGCCGTGTTAATTAATTAAGTAATTAATTAATTTTTCTACGGCTATTATCGGGATTATCGAATTCGGGACTACATTGCGCCCACTCACATAAGTCGCCGAAACTTCAACAAGTTGACGGATACTAGTCCCCAAGAAGAACACAGGAAACAAAAAGTATAATATAGCCACTGCTGATGGCACCAAAACGTCATATAGGGAACCATTTCTAGCTATGTCAAGACCATTTCTAGCAAAGCCCCCACATGCTTTGCGCGTGTTGGGAGAGATTTGTATACATTGAACCCTGAATTCGCAGACGCACAATTTCAAGGTAACTATACCGATAAGCTGTTGAATATTTTGAAACTGATTTAATTTGGTTCCCTTACCCATGACAGCAACAGCGCCCAATTTAATTAGTTTCAACATAGTCAACAAAATGTGTATTAATTAGTGAAAACATATAATAGACTTGACAGACTACAGCTTATCCGATCGACTAGAACCTTATTAAACTCCTAATTGATATAATTTTTTGATTAGATATAAATTTTATATCCCTCCAATAGTTTTGTAGAAATCGTTTTTTTCTTTGCCTAAGTTGCCTCCCATAGGAAATGTATATTAATAATATTTAACTACATTGTCACAATGAGTGCTAAACCGAATGACTGAAGACTTGGTAGATATCTAGCACATATGGGACCCTATGGCGTCAATATGTCAATCGTAGTTTTTGCCAACAAAATATTCCCTGTTTTACACGTTTAGCGAGGATATCTAATTTCTATTTATCTCTCATCTGAAATATTTGTATCATTCGAATATTCATTCATATAATTATACGAATATTCGATTATCGATTTTTATACGAATACCAAACACTACTAATAAATGACGTTCTGGCGTGTACTCGGCCTGTGTGTGTGTGTGTGTGTGTGTGCGTGCGTGCGTGCGTGCGTGCGTGCGTGCGTGCGTGCCTGCCTGCGTGCGTGCGTGCGTGCGTGCGGGCGGGCGGGGCGGGCGGGCGGGCGGGCGGGCGGGCGGGTGGGTGGGTGTGTGTGTGATTGGACTGGGAAGCAAATAATTAACAAATCTGAAATCTAACCCCATGTATGGTTAATAGGAGTATCGCAAGTGCTTCTACACAAGCCATATTGATCATTGATCACATGAGAGACGTCATTTTGAAAGCAAGCAGACAATGACAATATATGAGAATGTTCAGTCCTAATCACAGATTATGCAATATACAAGGTGGTTCTCATTCATTTAGCACGCAAAATGTGTCTATTTCTAATGAATCTAATTGTAAGATAAGATTCTATAGCCTCATCCCATTTATCCCGTGTCATGTTCAAAACAAGTTAATATGAAGTAATATGTTTCAGTCACGCGAATATGGCCAATAATGTCTGCCTGATATTTGATCGAACTAGTGCTCTCGGTTTTATGCCGCTGTTCATCGGAAAAGTTTTGGATTAAGTCTATGACGGGCTTATCACTTTCGTCACAGAAATACCAGCAACGCAAGGTAACCATACAATTTGAATAATTTTATTTTTAAGCATTTTGATGTGAATATGCACCCTTAAGATTCCTATATATCATCATTGTCCGCTTACTTTCAGATTGGCGTCGCTCATGTATTCAATACGTCTTGTTATGAAACACATACGACACTCCCATTAACAACATGGGGCTATATTTCAGCATTGTTAATTATTTGCATCTCCGTCTCATAACACAAATTATTTATTAGCCCATTGCACATACTGTTGCTGCTTAAGAATGCTAGGAAGTTTCAGTTGAATTATTTTCAAACATTATTCCAATGCTTTGCCTCTGAGTTATCATTAATTTCATTACTCATTGATAGACACGTGTCGCTGATATTTACAAAATGACTTTATAATTGTAAATTATTTTAGCGAGAACATCATAACCTTGTGTTTATGGATACGTACGTTGTCATGTGTTCTTTAAAAGCAGATGGTAATATTAGGAGGCAGATATATGAATTATTTCCAATGCATCTCTAAGAAACATTACACACATTATTCAGAGAAATGCAACGCACCAGTGGTGTTGTGATTAAGAATGGCAGCATCAATGAAGTTCGAATATTAAGTAGCACAAGACAGACGTTCCAATCACCATCTAATTATTGTCACCATCCCGAACTAGCTAACCTGATCTCAAACATCCAATCTTCAATGAACCTACAATCTTCCAATTAATCTGAGTTTAGCATCATTTTACTTCTGGGGTCCAATAACTATTCTTCATTTCTTAGATTTCACTCCGGATTAATGAAGTCTGCTATTTTAAGACACTGTGTAATTACAGCATGTAAATAAATACGCTTTCCTGCGAGGTATGTCTTCTTTGATGTCTTCTTTGATCATTGCAGCGGCTACTAGTAATAAATTTCGCTGCATGATGTAATTATCACATAATATTACTCAGAGAGTAACTAATAGTGTAGTGAAGCTTATATAATATTACAGAAGAAACACAACATAATTTTATGATGGTCAAGGACGGTTACATCGCTTTGAAAACCACAGTGTGTTTCCTTAAAGTAAAGTTAAGATCAATTGCCCTCTTGGAGTTATCTGTATGGTCAACAAACATATATTTTTAATGAAATGCGAGTTCGCAATTTCATATTATAACCTATTCCCTCTCTATTCACCAAAAGCAAGTTGCTTAACATTTTCAATTCCAGACCAAGCCAACTTTGGTTATTCAACATGATGAGCAGGATTTTCTGAACTTGTTTCTTTCACGTGACTGCATTCCTCATCTGTTCATGGCAAATGTCTTACAACGAAAGGAACAATCAAACGAGACGACTTGCTATGAAATTAAAAGGGGCTGATACAATTTCAATCACATCGTGGTGCGTGTAGTTTTGTTGAATTTCATTCTCAACTCTTATCAACAATAAACACTACAAAAGCAGTCAATGAATGTAATGTATATAATTGTGTTTATTGGTCTGAACCAGATGGTAGTTGCAAGACTATTGTAATACTGACCAATATTATTACGAACAAAAATCATCGAGAATAATTTTAAAGAGGATGGCCCATACTGTGACTGTCAAATTGTTGTTCTTGAGGAAATAAAGTAAGCTTAATCCTTTGAACACTGAATACCCAGTATCTCAATGTCAACTTAGCTAAGCCAATAAATCACTAAATAGTTTGAAACTAATTTAACAGGAGTCAAATCATTTTCAAATATTCAACAGAATAGTTATCAAATTAGAAATGAACTTTGGAATTTGATATTTAGTGTGCAAAGGATTCACAAGTATTTGGAAAATTCCAGGTCTCGCACATCAGCTGTATTGGATTGATCTTCACCTTGACAATTGCTTACATGAGCACACAATCAAGGCAAGTGGATCTCAAGAAAAGTCCACTTCTACTCGAAGGATATTCAAAATCATGAATGGGACAACATCGGACCGCACACACGTGAATTCACTCGCTCTGCACAAATGAAAGCAGAAATCGGTTCGTCCTTTGATCACTCCGCTAACGAGTACCATAATTGTGGTGCCATGTTTATCTGTCATAGACAGCAGGATGTTGAGTGGGAGATCTTTAATTAATCTTCATTACATCTTTCATTTACTGATATGGATGAATCTAATCAAGATGGAGCTTAACGAGGCATAAAATTCCGAAAGTTTTCTTGTAATTACATCCGCGTAATGATACTTGTCATTTGGAGGAACGACTTCATTGAATCTCTGCCTTTTTTCAATACTCTGATCATGTGCATCATCATTTAAGTGAACTTATCAATTATGTAATTAGCAAGATATGTTCAGTAAATAATAGGAGCGGTAATTCAGCAGTGGTGGCATTCTAGAGACGTCAAGTTAGTATTGACACATGGTGACGTTAATTCGCCGCTCTTGAAGCTTCTCTTATTATTTCCTAATCGAATCATTAATTAACGGCAATAAAATGTCGAAGTTTAATCGTGACGAGATATTCTCTCGAAAATGCTACAACGGAACTGTTAAAGGAGACCACTAATTCATCGCCACACACTCCAACTTCCGAGCCCTGTCTCATTAAGGGATATTGTGGCATGGCCGGATTTGATCTTTGTAATTTGGGGAATACGTGCCAACTATGCATCGAATAATCTAGTAGCCATGTAGTTTCTAGGAAGAAAATACAGATAGATTCCTAACATTGCAGCATCGTGCTCATGAGAAACGAGTATTAGATGCATCACTCAATGGACCTTTCCAGAGTAATGGCGTCATGACGTTATAATCAGCTAAAGGGCGTGTATTCATAATCATTACGTCATAAATGTATACGTTATACATGGCTCGTCTTTAACTCTTAATAGTCCGACATGTTCTAAGAATTGTATGTCTCAACTATTTAATAAACATGCTGTTGAATATTTTGAAACAAATTTGACTGGGCGCTGTTGCTGCCATAGCTCACCTGTATAGCTTCCTGGAAATTGATAGTCAGGTAGGTCAGATATTGTTCTATCCCAACACGAGCGAGGAGACTGTGGATCTTAGCTAGAGATGGGCGGGGCATAGCTAAAAATGGAAAGTATTACATGCATCACTCAATTCATAGATGAGTATTTACCAAATCATCTTTAATATGGGCAAATCTGTATGTTATCACTGATACTGAAGTAATTTAGAAAGGATGCGATCGATTTAATTTCTTTATCAAATAATGTTAATTAGACGTGCTACATGATCTAACTATTGGAGCCAAATGACCCTTCGTAGAAAACTATGTAAAGATAGCATGTGTTAGAGCACTATTTAAACCTTACCATAATGGACAGCATATGGCCATCAGCGAGGAAATAGAGATGGTCGTTTCATACACAGCATTTACCATAGGAAATGAGATTTTGTGTGCGAGAGATGGCCGCCCTATAAGATTTGAGCCAATTCCACATGGCAACCAGATGTATTTCCTATGACAACTATCTGTTATAAAATGACTACATGTCACCCCTGTTTGCAGCTTCTCCGGTGATCGGCTCTAAGAGGCTTAGCATTCGACCTACTCTCACTAAATCACATATTTTCCCCTGAAGAAAAGATTGCGGAAATTATTACCAAGGTACCGGAACTGCATAAAGATTGTAATACATAAAAAGAATATTACGAATGTTGCTCATGTCCACAGTTGCACGTCATCGTCCCAGGAATCATTTACGGATTAATTATTTTGTATTTCCTTTGAGTGATTTAATAACGTAGATGAGTGTTAATATAATCATCCTCGCGACCACGATACATGTCAGAAATCCTGTTACGCCAATCAGTCACATTGATGCAAGAGATCCCTGACAATGAGTCGCGTCAGACTATTACATGACTTTGTGTCATGTTGTGCAAGTCTTCTAAAGCTGGTAATTGACTCAGCTCACTCACACCTGTTTAAGACAGACACCTTATGGGTCGTCAAGTAGTAGCCATTAATGGCAACAGAACTATCCATGCTTAGTTATGACGCACCCATTTCTAGTGAATATACACATAGTTTCTTTGAACATTTGAATTGATTTTAGCATGAGTTCCCAGAATCCCAATTTCAACGTTATTATACATGTAACCTGATGAATATTTTGAAACAAATTAGACTGAGACAGTGTTGCCTATGGCAGCAACCCTCCAATCAAATTAGTTTCAAAACATTTAAACTGAAAAAGTTACTGTATCCCATCCTCATGCGTTGTGATACTATTGAGTATTGTATTGTGAATTGTGATGAGTGTAATCCTCCGGTTATATCATGGATCTTTCTGGATCTAGTTTATTGTGATTATACTTGTTTATCATATCATAGCCTAGATCCATCCTTGAGTATTATTGAGGATTACTAGTCCTCTGATTCGTACATGAGCACACACGTTATAAGCCTTAGTTTCTCGCCAAGGCTTAATCACAATACTGTGTTCATTAACACAGCACATATTCTATTTCTTCTTCTTCTTCTTCTTCTTCGTCGTCGTCGTCGTCGTCGTCGTCGTCGTCGTCGTCGTCGTCGTCGTCGTCGTCGTCATCGTCGTCGTCGTCGTCCTCCTCATCGTCGTCATCATACAATAGCATGTGACAAATGATGCTTTGCAGGGAATATGATAAAGCTGTTATATTCAAGGTGTGCCAGTGTCAGTTTCACAAGCAAATTACCACGATGCATCACTGATGTAACAAGGCCACGTAACTTCCATGTTGCATCGACTTGCTATGCACCCAACCTTACTTCGTGAGCAGCAGCAACAGGAATGCTAAAGCAGATGAAGCATCGACGCATTTAAGATATCTTAAATAGTCTAGGCCTAGTTGTATTTGAGAAGAAATCGCAGCCACAACCACAATCATAACGACGGCCACCACTACCACAAGAACAACCACTACTAGTTTAAATTAATATGTAACTCAACATTTGTAGGCAAATGTGACGAGAAAACTATCTGCCTAACACTCAGTCAAATTCGTCAGGATCGAGTTGCATACGATGTACTTAATTAATACATAGATGTGGCCTTGATAAAAAGACCACGTTTATACAATGTAACCTGCGTATTCTTGATGCTGTTTAACTGCAACAGCTGGGCAGCTCCAAAGACAGCTCTAGACAAACGCGATGCCTGCCACCGCAAACACATACGCACCATCACTGGACACCGATGGCCAGACAGCATAATTTTCAATGATGCACTATACAAGATGTGTAATACATCGCCGATGTCCGTAAAAGTGGCTTAGCAAAGATGGGCCATGCTTGGCCATGTGCTACGGATGCCCGAAGACACACCTGCACAGAGAGGCTTGGAATTCGCCCTAATGGGAGCCAGCAAATAGGAAGCTAGGAGAGGACGTCGTTACATAAATATTCTAAGCGTTCTACGAGGTGACCTCAAGAAAGCAGGGCTCGGTTTAGTCAAATCAAGAATGGGCCTGAGGAAGCTAAAGAGTGTGACTGAGGACAAGTCACCGTGATCAAAAGCGAAAAAGGAGTAAATTGCAGCTGTATGCTGTTTCTACTACTATAGCCGTAGAAAACAGTACTCATGCATACAAATATTGATAATATAGTGAAGCCAATTTGGCATTGAACTGTTGCTGCATATGACATCAACGCCGCCAAGTCAACTTAGTTTCAAAGGTGCCAACATCATATTTACTAAGAATTACATCCATCAAATACCTATCAGTTGCATACTATTTATTAACCCTTTACTGACCAAATTTTGTCAAGAAATTAAAATATTTCCTTATGGAATGTCCATTTGCAGGCCAAGAGAAGAGTATTTTTGAAATTTTACAACTGGAATGGCTGGCTCGGTTACCGATCCAGTCATTGCTGTGGCAAATTTTCAAAAATTGTCTTCTCTTGGCCTGCAAATGGACATTCCTCAAGACTACTACACAGGCCGGTTTGGGCCGGCTTCGGCATAATAGGGTTAAAACAGATTTGGCAGCAAAATTTAAAATAGCATTTCCTCAAACTATCTTACAACTAACTTGTGTCATAGGCTTGGTCGAATAGTTCTACAAGGAAATGCTATTTTATCAACTGGTAGAAATGATATCAGGCAGCAGTCATTTCCAAATCTCGTGAGACCCCCAAGTAATCATGCAGTTCCATATTAGACGCATCCAAATTACTATACCACAGCCCCGTGGGAGTGCTAGTATTGCATATTGTATTGTGATGATTGTAATCCTTTGGCTAGAGCATGGATATCTCTGGCCCGAGTTTATTGCGATTGTATTTCATATCAAAGACGAGCGCCATCTTTGAGTATTATTGAGGATCACTAGGTCCTCTGGTTCATACATGACCAGGCAGCTAATAACATGTAGTTTGTCGACAACACTTAATTACAACATTGTGTCCATTAACACAAATATTCAACTTATAAACAAATTTATGCCTGTATAATTACCATGAAATTTTTATTGTGAGACTTCATGTTCCAACATATATAAACCAACTCCAGCACGCATACACAGTAAGCGGAGGCTAGCGAGAAATCCACACTTGCTCTAGCAATATGATTCTCAAGAAAACAGCTGGTATATTGCAACGTCACAGCTAGCTTGTTTGAATGAATATTTTCAAGGTGTCAATCTTTAAAGAGTTTAGTCTGTTGTAAGGAAATATGTATTCTCTACTGCAGTCAAAATATTGAGCACTTATCTGCCAGGAACTGTGATACTCTACCATGCAATACATGGAACGAGCTAAGAGCTAGTTTACTGCCATTTCACTGGCTACTTCTTACCAAGCGAATTATTATCAAATCTGAAATCTAACACCATATATATAATGGGATTATCATAGGTGCTTCTTAATAAGTCGTATCCAATGCAGATGGTAATGATTATGTAATGTACACATTACAATACACTTAGCACGTGAACTGGATTTACCAGATGTCAGAGTAATTGGTCTGTAGATTTCAGCATGGAGTTTACCCCATTTCTTATAAATTTCTGAGATATTTGCATCCCGCCACTCTTATCGTACCCTTTCAGTAAGCACTGATTTCGGGAAAATAACTGCACGTGCTAAGGCCACATCATGTGCACATATTTTGCGTGCATTGTCCTTGATTCTGTCCCGTTCTATGACATTTTCTGGCTGAATATTACGTACTGGGTTCGTTATGACAGTTCGACAGTAATATGTTTATTGGGGCTATTAGGCGATGCTTTACAGTAAAAAAGCCGCCATCTTCAATGATAAATACGGATCTGATATTTTTCTGTAGAAATATGTCATTTTGCTGTACATGTGGCTGATATAACATAAGTAAACAATTGCTAAGGCAGCATCGATAAAGCGAGCAGAATGTAACATGTACCGTTATCTCTGAGGATTTGATATCGCAGAGAGAACACACGTTTATTTATTCTATATGAGTAATTATCTGACACTATGGAATTGCGATTATTGAATTATTCACCCACAGGTAGAGTCCCCAGGTGCTGCTTCACTCGTTTTAGTGCTCATCATCCAGAGGTCAGTTATGAACCAATTGTATTCAAACATATGATGTTTCATGTACACGTTGGCATCGCTGTATGAGGACCAAAAGAAGACCACTGGTATCACATGGTATATCTGAAGCTTATCGAATGCAATTCGGCAACTGTTGAATCAGCACTGATTATGCGTACAGGATATGTTAAGGCGGCGTTAGCATGGATCATATCACACACAGACCAAACGTTTATCCATGTAACCATTTCTATAGCGGTAATTATTTGGTTTGACCGAACTGAGATTTCTGAATTATTAACAAACTATGAAACTCATTCAGACCATAACCTGTTTCACAATTAGAGGATCATCAAGCTCAAGAAGTATTCGAACCCAAGACATTTGATTGCCATCGTTGCCACATGACGATGTGTGTCAGAAAATGTGCATGTGCCTATTAGACTGCCATTAGACAAGTGCTGAACCAGCGGTGATTAAGTGTAGAGGGTATGCCAAGGCACCGGTACCATGACTGGTATTATGTAGAGCAGAAATTTATCCAGCCATGTTATCACTTGAATGTAGGAAGCATATTGGATGCTGGTTCGGCAGTTATCTAACTATGGTTTATCAGCCACGCACACAACAGACAATATTCTTTCTCGTGTGGTAAGACTTGCACACCAAAGTTCTCGAGTTGGACTGCTGTCTCCGCGTAACTGGCTCTGAAAATGACGAAAATGGTGTTGAAAAGTGTTGATTCTAATAGTCTATTGATAACCCATTAATAATACTTCCATAGCAACTCATAATTACGTATGCCATATTCTATCTAATGCGAAATGCATCGTGGTTCCAATAATCTTTCAAAGAATAAATAAAAATTACAACAGAAATGTTCATCTTATAGCTTCAATCAATCGACATGTTGTGTAATAATTTTAATAGTATAGTCAAAATCACAACAATGGCGAAAGCATGCAACATGCAGGTAAAGGAGGATGGGTGCTCAGAGCCTCAGACTGAGAAATGATGTGTTGGGCAGTTGGAACTCGCATATACAGCAAATATTAGGACGATAATACCCTTTCAAGATAAACATATGTGGTGATACGCCATATTGACTAATAAACTGATAAGTCACAGACAGATTCCTAATTATCTTTTAAACCACTACGGGAAACAAAGATTGTGTTCAGATAACTATTCAGACATTCAGAGAAAGGCAACGCACTAGTGGTCTTGTGAATAAGAAAGATATCCTCAATGAAGTTCGCATGTTAACTACCACAAGCCAGACCATTCAATCACCATCTAATTAGTGTCTTCCTACGGTAACTGGCTTCCTACATATCGACCACCCAATCGCCAATGAGCATCAAATCTTCCAATTAACCTGAGTTTAGCATCGATTTAATTCTAGGCGCTGATAAATTGTGTTCATTTCTCTGAAACAAAGCACTCTACGAATTAACGAAGTCTGCTATTTTAAGGTACTGTGTATATTGTACCATATGAACAAAAAGGTGTTCATATGACGCATTCCTGCTCTGAACTATGCTGACAATGGCAAATATTTTCTTGCGTAAAGCAATTATCACATCCCCCCCCCCCCAGAGCGTCAGTAATATTATAATGAAGCTAATATAATAGCAAATCAGAAAACAAGCATAATTTCATGGAGGGTGTTACACAGTTTTTGCAAACCTGTTGTCTCGTAAAATGGGCGTAATTTGAGGTCAGTAGAGGAATCCAGTTATCAATAAATCATATGACGTCATAATCAACTGCGTCGTCACATTTAGGTTGACATCATAATCAAGTATGTCATGAATGGCATTATTTAGTCCCTCATAAATGCTTAATAGTCCATCAAGTTTTATGTTTTTACTCACATGATGTTGAATATTTTGAAAGAAATTGGACTGAATGTTGCTGTTGCCATAGGCACCACCATCACACAGTCAAATTAGTTTCAAAATATCCAAAAGCTTACCTTATAATTATCTGGAAATTGATATTTTGAGAGTGCATGAATCAATTGATCTCAACACGGACACCGCGTTGGTTGAAGTTAGATAAGATGGGCATGTCGTAGCTAAAACTGGCTTCCTCCATTGCCATATGTTGGACTCATCTGTCCGGTCTATAACAATATAGACGAAATGAAAGATAGGTTTACTAGCATAACCTGCCATTTTCACAAGAAACATGTTTCTCGTCATTTTCAATTCCAGATAAAACCAGCTGTGGTCCATTCAACATGCTCAGCAAGATCTTCCGCACATGTTTGTTATTCACAAGCTGCAATGGCACATGGTTTTAAAATAGCAGACTCCATTTATCGGTAGTGCGATTTAATTCCGAGAAATGAAGAATAGTTATCAGCACCTAGAATGAATATGATGCCAATCTCGTATTATTTGGAAGATTGGAGGTTCATTGACGAGTGGAAGTTTGAGATCAAGTTAGCTCGTTCTTGGATGGTGACAATAATTAGATGGCGATTAGAACGTCTGGTTTGTGGCAAAGACATTCTAAATTCATTGAGGCTGTCTATCTTAACCCCTCTTGTGTCAACAGCGAATCAAGGCGCCGAAATGCTACTCCTATCAATTAACCATTTAATGATAAAAAATTTTAAAAAGAAAATTGAATTTGACTTCAGTGAATGTCCATTTGCAGGTCAATATAAGACAATTCTTATGATTTGATATGTTTCTGCTGTCCTGCAGTGGCAGTTTTTAACTGGCAACTTTTTACTTAGTGTTTATTTACAGGCCAAGAAAATGTTAGCTTTGAAAATATATCACTAGAATGTCTGGCTCATTTATCGAGCACGTCATTCCAGGGGTAGCTTTTCAAAATAGTCTTCTCTTGGCCTGCAAATGGATACTTCTCAAGAAAGATCATTTTGTTTGACCTGCTCAATAAAGGCTTAAATTGACATAAGGGACAGTAGTACATTTCAGGGGATATATCTAGGGGTAACTACTGAGATCCAAATGGAGGTAGATTTCTTGGTTACATTAGGATTTTAGAAGAGCGCCCTACCTGTAGTCGCTGCTACTCCTTTGTTGAGATTGAGATTTAGGGTTATCTATAAATATCATAACAATGCCCGATGATCAATTAATGCCATGATGTCTTCTATGTACGAAAGCCCAGAAGGCTTATTCGAAATTCAAAATTCAAAATTCAAAACTTGAATTTGAAATTCAAATCTTAATTCAGCCAATTATAAAGAGTCTTATATATTGAGTATTTCTACCATACATATAACCCCACAGCTACCATCCCGTACTCTACTTATAACCACCCTTGCCCATAACCCCCAGTACACCCATAGCTATTAAAACGATACCAAACCCACACACTCATAACAACCCTACACCGATCTCTGCCCTATCCATACATCCATTTTCTTACCCATGCATCCATATCCAACGTTACCATATTACACAATATCGATCTGTCCCGTACACACATTGCTAGCCATAGTAATATGTACATTGTACCCACACCCATGTCTTCAACTATCAATACTCCCATAGCCCCCACCCTACCCATACCCAATACCATGCCGTGCTATGCACGCCACCCATACTGCACATATTAATACAGATACGACTACATTAGCCTAGCCTACTAGCCTAGCCTACCCTAGCGTAAAGACTTATTAGCATAGCCTGCCAACATAGCCTACTAGACTAACCCGTTAGCATATCCTACTAGCATGGTCTACTAGCATAACTTAGTCTACTGGATTACCAGACTAGTTGACCAGCATAGCCTACTAGCCTAGGCTGCCTAGCCTACTGCCTGGCTTACGCTACTAGCCTACCATGCCCTACTGGCCTACCTACCACGCTGATTAAGCTATCAATCTAACATTCTAGAGAACTGGCTAAGCATCGTTGCCCGGTCTGGCCCACTGATCTAACATACTAGACTAATATGCTGGCCTACCAGACTAACCCATTAGCCTACTGGCCTAGTCCATTAATATATTCAACTATCCTAGCCTATTGGCCAATTCCATAGGTCTAGCGGTCTGGCCTACTACTTCCTAGCCTATTGGATTAGCATATTAGCCTTACCTACTAGCATAGCATCTTGGCATATGCTACTAGCCTAGCCTAGCATACTATATAGGTTGATTACTAGCCTAGACTACTAGCCAGATAACCTACTTGCCTAGTCTATTGCACTAACCTAATAGCCTGCTAGCATTTTGGATAGCCTCCACCTACTAGCATAGAATACAGGTCTAGCCCATTAATTAGCCTAAACTGCAAGCCTACTGGTCCTACCTACTAACCTACCAACCTAGCCGTCTACTTGCATATCATACTAGCCTGGTATAGCCTAGCCTACTAACCTAGTGCGTGGGTCTGCCGTACTCGCACATCCTTCTAACTACTGGCGTATCTCTCATACTAACCAGGCCTGACATACTGGCCTACATACGAGGATAACATAGTGGTCTCACACACACACACACACACACCCACCCACCCACCCACCCACCCACCCACCCACCCACCCACCCACCCACACACACACACACACTCTCTCTCTCTCTCGCAGCATGGCAGCCAGGTCTGACATACTAGCCTATCATACTAATAGCCTAGCCTGTTCTGGTATACTAACCTGGTCTATCATACTAGCCTGACTTAGCCAACTAGCTAACCGAGCTAGCCTTGTAATTTGGCTCAGCCTATCCTCCACTCAGCTGCACCACCCTGCTGCACCACCCTGCTCCACCCGCCTCACTGGCCCTGCGATGCCATTTCCCGTACTCTGTGTAGGTATGTTGGGTGTGTGTGGGTAGCTAGATATTGTGGTGGTTATATGGGATACGTGCATACGTATGTGGGTTGTGATACAATGGATGATTGGTTATGTACTATGGGTGGCTGAATGGGAATATGTGTGGATGGATAGATGGGTGCGTTGCTAGGATGTGCATATATCCGTGTGTGCGTCTGCATGTGCATGTGCGTGCGTGCGAGCAAGGGTACCGGTGGGTGGTGGGTAGTTGGGGAAGGCGGGAATGGGAGTGGTGCCTATAAATACTTGTGTGTTGGTGCATAATTAATTGCTGGTGTTGTGTGGATATGTACTTACAACCTGAGGCTGGTGTGTAGGCGTTTCAGTCTTTGTATTGGTGGGGGTGGGGTATAGACTTAGGGCCATGGGTAATTATCTACCAGCGTAATAGTTGCATTATCGGTGGATATAATATGTGACATATTAATATGCCAATAAGCTTAGCAAAGATTTACTCATATGGTTAGCTATGTGTATGTGGGTATGTTGTTATGATATATTGGACGGCTAACATTTCGTGTATGGTGTGTGCATCTATTTATGTGTGAGTATTGGTAGCCCTGGGAATAAGGATAACTCTTAAGGTAGGAGTATCTATGAAGGCGGGTTAGCTATGTTGGCAGTGGTATTGGTAGCATTTGAAGTATGGGTAGCTATTGGTGTAGGGTGTGGTATGGAGCAGCTCCAATACCCGATTCCCACAGCTACCTCTATTACACCATAACAGCCCTTTCCCAGTACTATCTCTACCCACATAGATACCTTAGCTGTAGCTATATACATGTGTATGTGCCAATGCACATAACCCAAAGGCTACCATACCCCATCGCTATCTAACACATAGCTACCCATACAACATAACTACTCCAAACATATAGCCACTATATCTATATCCACATAGGTAACCATACCAATAAATTACACTGCGGATCTCCTATCCTGCCCAAATCCTAAGCATCCTATACCGCACAGCTCCCCCTATACCCAAAACGATAATAATTACCCGAAATCTATAGTTACCTCTACCTTACCATATAGCTACCCATACAACCGCATAGCAACCCTTCCCCATAGCTACTCCGATTACATAGCTAAACATATAGTGACCCATACAGGGATCCCCATATCTGCCCATAATTTCCGCTATCCCAAAGCTACCCAACCATATAATTACCCTTAACCACACCTCATTCGGACAGTAGGTTAGTCAAATGAGAAATGCCAGCAGGTTGGTCGATTATGAGAGTCCTGTAGGTTGTTTGGCTAGTAGACTTGGGATAGCAGGTCAGGCTAGTAGGCTATGGCAGCATGCTAGGCTAGTAGAATATGTTGGTTGGCCAGACTAGAAGACGAGCATGTTGTAAACATAGGTTAGTAGAGAATGCTAGTAGGCTAGGGCTGTATGATTGTGGGTTATGCCAGTAGGCCAGATTGGGTTCCTACGCGAGGAGAGTAGAATTGTATGTTAGCCAAGTAGGCTAGACTAGAGAATTAAAGTGGCGAGCCAGTAGGTTAACAGATTATGATATTAGGTTAGCCCAGTAGGCTAGACCAGTAGGGTAGCTTAGGTGGTTAGGCTACGCATAGGCATTCTAAGCTAGAAGCCGGCGTTAGCAGGCTAGGCTCGAAGAGTAGGCCAGTAGACTAAATCTGTTGGCCAGGTTAGTCTATGCTAGACTAAAAATGGGTAGGCCAGTAGGATTTTAGCTTAGGCTAGTAGGTTACGTGTGTAGAATATGATATTTCACGAGGCCAGTATGCTAGTAAATTAGCCTAGTATGTTAGACCAGTAGGCTATGTCAGTAGACCAGGCCAGGAGGTCAGGCTAAGCGGGTAGGCTATGCCAGTAGGCCAGACCAGCAGGGCCGGCTAGGCGGGTAGGCTATGGTAGGCTAGGAAGTCAGGTAGAAGGCTAGCTTAGGCTAATCCAGTAGGCTAGACTATGCTAGCAGGCTCTGCCCGTAGACTATGCTAGCAGACTTTACTCGCAGGCTAACCAAGCACCCTATGTTAGTAGGCCTCTAGGCTTGGCTAGTAGGGTAGGGTAAGGTAGTTGTGGGTTTTATTGGTATGGGTAGTGGTTGTGTATTGTTATGGTATGGAAGAGATGATTCTATGGTAAATGTGACTATAGATGCAGTAGAATAGATTGATATGTGGATTTATGTGTGGTTATAAGCAGGCCTAAGGTATGGTATCGGTGGGTGTATGGGTAGAGTAACAATTCGTCTATATGTACGGTGTAGCTATTGGTAGGGGTAGCAATATGTGTGTATTGCTCTGGATAGGTATGGCTAGGATAGCTATTGGTGTTTTGGTGCAGTAGTAATGGGTGTTTTGGTATGTATGTATGTATGACTACTGTGTTCTGCGGCTGTAGTAGTAGAATCATTCTACAGCTACAATCAGTCCTTCTTCGCTTTTTCCCAGTGTGTCTTGTCCTCAGCCAAAATCTTTATCAGATTTATGCCATGACGTCCTATCCTGGCTTTGTATTTGCTGGCTCCATGTAGTGCGAATTCCAAGGCTCGCTGTGCTGGTGTGTCTTCTGGCATAATTAGCACATGGCCAAGCATGGGCCATCTTTGCTGGGCAACGTTTACAGACAGTGGCGACGTATTACACACCATCATTGGAACTTATGCAGTCTGGCCATTGGTGTCCAGTGATGGTGCTTAGGTGTTTACGGTGTTTTGATAGCATTACAAAATATGTGCTGTATACATACTCATATATGGTTAAAAAAAACCACAGAGAGACTTTGGTTGTGGCAAAGGTCTTCCACTCATTCAATTCACCACCATGCATTAACAGCCAGACCCTCCATAGTTAATCTAGGATGGTAGCGCATCTGTGATGTCACGGAAATTGCCGAATTTAGTGATAAATATTTGTGAAAATATGCATAGTAATGTAACCTCCAGACATGTGCGCTGGTCCGCCGGACGTCCCCGTTCCGTGGCACCGCGGGTATGCAGCACGACAGGGTGGGAGAGCTGGTTAGCAGCAGATCTGGTGTCACTAGATCATACAGAAACTGACTTCGAGAGCCGGTGGAACGTTCACGTTCACGTTCCAGTGGGGCCATTGCCGCCAAAGTTGAACCTCACCATCTCGTCCACGCCGTTTGTGTTACCAGTGTATCACCAGTGTGACGATTCTATGGCTCCATTTTACGGCCGGGAAATAAAGTTAAAGATCCATACAATAATAAATGTGGTACAGTCAAACAATCGTACTCGTTTGCTGCCACCTGGGTGGGTGGGTGGGGGGGGTCTACTACATGGGGCCGGGTTGACGACTCATAATCGTGGCCCTCGCCAGAGATACCTCACGGATCTCACTCCCGCAAAGGAGGACCCTAGCATGGCTACTTAGCTAGTTTAATATAAACCAAATTAACCCCCTATGAAACATTACTTTGTTGTGAGAGGAAAGTGCCTCGCGTGGGCCTCTGTCACAGGAAAATGCCTACAACGCCGAAGCGGAAGAAGAGAAATGCCAAAAAGGGCCACTCTCTTATTAAAACTAAATTATGTAAGCAAGTGAACCTAGTGAAGCTACATGGTTGATGTGATGCACGCTGTTTTACGTGAAGGTGGGGGCGGATGATTTCCGCAGAATTCAACACCGCCATCTTATGCAATTTCCAAGATTCTGTGTTGGTAGTTGTCACCTTATTTATGCGGACCTTCTGCTAACTCCTGCCCTATCCTTTAGTTATTGGGTCCATGTCTAGTTTTAGCCGCAGTTGGCAATATAAGCTACTGATCTTTTAATAGACATGTGTCTGATGGGCAAGGATATTCAGCAACCATGAGGTTCTCCCACGGAACTTTCTCCTCAGTAGATGTGTGCATACTTATCATGAGATGAGAGTTCCAGAATCATATAACGATCCTCTTACTATCACATGTAACATCACAAGGACAAATACGGTACAAATAAGCGTTTTTGAAAAGCACATTCAAGATTTTAAGGTGGGGACAAAGATGCAGCTATCCAACTATAGCGACCTCCCACGGAGTGTGTGGTGGGTTCTGAGACCGCAGCCAGCCACTGGTAGATTTAGATGGAGAGCTGAATCCTTTCCATTACCAGCGTGTTGGTACGGATCCATACTGATCCGCATCCGGGAAACTAACATTTACCTGTCACTAGGGTTATGTAAAATCGTCAAGAGATGCACTGCAGGCCAGTAATTAATTATATATTTATTTTCGCAGTGCTTCCTACTTTGTCGGAGTTTTCTAACTAACCAGTATCCGAAGATACGCGGGGGGTGTATGCAGTGACCACCACTTTACTTCTAGCCACACTGGAACCCCAATAGTTCCAGAGCTAACTCTAAATAACGTGACAGGAGGAAGTCCAGACAATTAACAAGCATGTAGGCTGGTGGAGCGATGACAAAGACGATCACTCATTACGGAGGCCTTAAGGAAACTGGCCAATTTATACAATCTACCCAGAGCTCGGTGTTACATATCCGCTGCTCCGGATAAGAGACTAACACAAAATGCCTCCTACCGAGTAATCGTCCCTACTACTATAAACCTATCCTGTCGCACTAGAACAGTCCAGGTTTAGTCGGCCGCCAGTCATGTCCGTGTAATGAGAACATTAACAGCGACCTCAGTGAAAAATTGATGTTGTGCGGGGACACGGTGATGCGGGTGTTGTTGCTGTATTGTGTAACTTAGTGATACTGCAGTCCAAGAGTTTTTATAATGAACAAAACAATTTACCATAATTGGCTGCTGCCATATCACTAACTTTAGAGAAATACAGTAAAATAGAAGGTCACTCGACCTTGCGGTGCTTATAGGCACGGAATATGAGGATAAAATATACATAATAATAATAAACTATAAAAGTGCGGTCTGCGGAAGGTACTTACTAGTCATCAGTACCTGTTGCATAAAAGTAATACAATAATAATATAATAAGACAGAGTACCTATTAGTCAGCAGTATGGAAGAAGTCTCATATTCACGATAGATGAAAGCGTAACATAGTTTGGAATGCGAGATGGCATGATGCGGAAGTCAGCTGCTAGGAAAATACTGCAGTCATACTACTGATACGGCTCATTCTCAGGAAAACTGAAGATGGTCCTTTGCAGAGGAAGATGGCTAATAGATAGTCTGTTCACATGAAAAGTTATTGATTTATCTGAATGGTCTAAAAAGTTTCGTACTGGTGCGGAAGTTGAAAGATGCCCTACAGTTCTTGCTGGGCTACGGAGGATTATTAGTTAATGCAGATGCATTCTGATGGTCCACAAGACGAGATGCATCGAATAGATCACACGATGCATCAAACAATGTTCCCATAACATAGATCGAAATGTCAAATGGCTAATGCATGATGTGCCGGTTAATCTCCACCACTGGTTGCATGATATGGCAGATCTGGCGAGTCATCACCGAGTACGTCACTCACCCCACGTACTGAATGACGAGCTACATCGGGGCCAAAAGGCCCATCTTCTCGAAAGGTCCCTTTGCGGAAGAAGTGTCTTGGGCCACCTGACTTTATTTTGGTTATTTCTCCCCGGGTGATATCTTCCCGGTAGCTTACAAAAACTATAGTGGCTTGTGCCCCAAAGAGAACAAGTCTGAAACCCGAAAGGATCTGCAACCGATGTTTAATATCTGCATTACGGAATGCAGTCACTTGCGCTCGTCCTCTCAGACCAGGCACCTCACCACCACCTGAGTGCTCTCGAAACTGATTTTTCGACCACTTATATACTGCCTGTGACGTCACAGATGAAACGCCACAGTCAATCAGCGAGCGCGCTCCAGAGGGAGGGAAGCGGGTCACGCGCCATAGTACCCATGTACTGAGAGCGTACATGCGCCAAACCCATGGGGTTCAATATTTTGAAAATCGAATAAGTGAGCTCATTTAGCCATAACTCAGCCAATCTTTGATCGATTTAAGAATGGTAAAGAGTATTGGAATCCCCGCTTCATTCTGGTCATGATCAAGAAAACGAACCGCGAGAAAGATGCAATTTTAAAGGATTACGAGTACCAACTCGGTACTGTTTGAGATACTTTTTCTGCCATGCGCTAATACGCATTATCAAGCAATCTCTGACACTCGCGCATGCGCGCCACACGATCTCATGGACTTTTACGACTTTCTCGTTATCGGCTCTATACATGCGTATCATCCTACCCAGGGGGAGGGCAGTGCGTGGAACGCACCTGACGTTGCCGTCCCGTAGCCAGGCTGGCTGGGACGGTCCATACCTGACCGGTCGATCCACGCTACAGTACAACTTGCCTCTATATTGTTCCGTTTTCTCACTTTCTATAAATTTTTCATTATGCAATTATCGCTGATTTTGCGCAAAGCCGAGTGAAAATTAGATATGCCAATATTGAAATGCAGTGATCACTTAACAAATCCGAAATTCTCAATTCTAATTCTAATAGGTGATATTGTTATATTAGTACATATGTGCAGTGTACAGCCAACAAGTTTGGAGTACATGTTGCCCATTACCATGGTATGGATTATGAGTCATACACACATCAGCAAGAAGCAATAACAATACATTTTTAAAGAAGAAAGTAAACCATTCTCCATTTGTTTCAGAAACAGAAATTGCCATTGACCCGATTGTTTCAGACTGCGCAGGCGTAAATTCTGATTGGCTGAATTAAGATTTGAATTTCGAAGTCGAGTTTTGAATTTCGACGTCGAGGTTTGAATTTTGAATGTTGAATTTCGAATGAGTCTTCTGGGCTTTCGTATTTATTGGACCTTAGCCGTAAATTATAAAATTGGGATTCAAGCTAAGGTTGGTTCAGGATCTTAGCCTGTATGAACTTTTTCTTGTTGACTCTGAGCACAGTTATGTGGAGTCTTTGGGCAATGGTGATAATGATGAAGAATGTGATGACAACGGTGGCAGCTGCCACGAGAACGACGAATATGAGGCATAGAGAAATAGAGTATGTGATATATTAATGGGCACTGTACTGTGACTACTTTTTGTCAGCAAACATGATGAATAAGAGTGAATGGTAATCATCAATATAACAACGCTCAACGCTGGATCTATGATAAACAAGCATAATCGCAATAAACTAGGGGCACGAAGATCTGGGATCTCATCAGCCGATTACAATCATCACAATACAAAGTACGATATAATCACCCCTATAAGGATGTGCAATAGACATTTCGCTGAGTCTAATATGGAACTGTATGATAGATAACATACCGGTCTCAAGAGATGTGGAGGCGATGGCTGTTTATAGCTGAGATGTATTAACCTTTTCTAACAGTATCATTTCCTTGTAGCTCTTACTTACAGTAAGGCTACATGTATTATGGCACCGAATAGATGTTAGATATTTTGCGGTAATATTATTTTTAATTTTTTTTCTTAAACCTCTCATTTAATCAAAGCTATTAGAAAGATTGCACTATGAACACTGCTGGCACTTGACCTCTAAGACATATACAACAGTAAAACTAGTTTAATCTTTTAGGGTGGTGGTGCTGGCAGGAATCGTACTTAGAAACTGCATGTGTTTGCTTCCAAGCACAGCTGGTCGTTGGAGTAGGTTTGATGATGCGTTCTCAGGTTCTGGATTATATTCTTCAACGAGAAATTTAATTTAAGAATATCTTGGGAGCTGGAGAGGTAACCAACGATTATGTGTCTATCAAGTACGCTTGTAATCTATGACACCATAGAATATGCCCATTGCATCCACTAGTCATATATGCTAAATTACTAAACTTTTTTCCCAAAAGGTATATGCCATATAAATTGAATAATGTAATCGCTGGTGTGATCTGGTTTGTTACACACGTGTCTGATGTCAGCATTAAAATGTATCATGTGTTAGCTGACGTCACATGTCAATAACATATGTCCGACGAGGAAGACGCAAAGGCCCCACAGTAACAATCTGAATTGTATGTCTTTAGTGAATTTACAAAATTTAATCAACATTTTGGGGAATATTTTGAAATTTGATTCGGCTATTACTGCCACAGCTGCCAACCAGTCAAATGCGATTCAAACTATTCAACCGCTTACATGTATACTTAGCCCCAATAAAACACTTTACCATCGAACTGGCATGACCAAATTATTATATAATTTCAACCCAGAAAAATTCTTAGGATCGGAACAATGTCCTTAAAAATAGTTGCAGATGATGTGGCGTTAGCTACTAGGTCATGTGATTTGTTCCTCGGATTTCTGTGAACCATAACTCATTGTCTATGATCTACTTTCTGGCAACGAGAATGATAAACAGACAGCTATTATGATCATGATTATGTGCACAGGATATGTCAAAGCAGCCTTAGCAGGAATCAAGCGACCAAGAGTTTATTCAACCATATTAAAATTTATGTATAGGTAAGTATGTGGTATGATGGAATTGTGATCTATGAACTATTTACAAACCATGAGACTCGTCCAAACCATGACATGTTTCACCCTGTAGGGGCTCTTCATCTACAGGAAGTATTCTAACACAAGACCTTTGAAATCCGAATTGCCATCGTTGCCTCAGGTCTACGTGTGTCACACAGTGTGTATGCGGCTGAGAAACCATCATGGAACAAGTGCTGAGCCAGCGTTGATTATGTTTATTATGGTTATTCAAAAGGCATATGTACCATGGCCAACTTCAAGAATTATCTTGTGACGCTATAGAAGGACCAGCCCTAGACCAGTTCATGGGCAAAATGTGTGTCTTAAATTATCCCTTAAGATAATTATTCAGATATTTGGCATCTATGGGTATGTTTTGAGGACCACGGTTCATACTTTGCTGGTAGACCCATGTGTATGCCTTTTCTCAGAGGTAATAATGGCATATAGATGTTTTCTCATACAAAAATAGGTAAAAAAATGAATGCATTCCTAGCTAACTGAACGTCCATTCTTACCCACAGAAATGTTGCAGATGGCTTCTGAGATCATCCAGATGACACTTAGATCAAACTACTTAAGAAAGACAGCCTCAATGAAGTTTGCACGTTAACTACCACAAACCAGCCCTTTCACACACCATCTAATTATTGTAAACATATGCTAAATATATGCCTACATATCAAACATCTAATCTCAAATGAACATCAAATCTTCCAATAAACCTGAGTTTAGCATCGGTTTCATTCTAGGTACCGATAACAAGTGTTCATTTCTCTTAATCAAATCACTCTACGAATTAATGAAGTCTGCTATTTTAATAGACTGTAATTACAGCATGTGAATAATAACACTTTCCTTCGAAGCATACAATTTTTTAACACCGCTGACAATGGCGAAATGTTTCCTTGCATAACGCAATTACCTCCGCAACCCACCCCCAACGACATCACCCCGCACCCGCGCACGCCAACACACACACACGCACGCGCACGCACGCACGCACGCACGCACGCACGTACGCACACTCACCCACACCAACACCACACACCCATACCCACACATACCAGAGTCAGCAATATGATAACACTTACATAATCTCAAAACTTCAGGCCCCAAAGAGAGGTTGAGTGCTACTGGAAGGATATTCAACAAATATTAATGGGAGAACGCATGTGCGTTGAAGATCCATCCAGTAGAACATAGGTTGCCATATCCTACTCAGATTGCACACTGTGCCCATACGTGCAGAAGTAATAGAGCAGAAAATGTGAATCATGGACGGAAATGAAAAGGAATATCTGTTCTTCCTTTGGTAACTCAGTTCATTAAAACTCGTGTTTGTCACTCATAAACATCAGGATTTTGAGTGTTTGATCCTTAATTAATCAACATTTCATTCTTCGTTTACTAATATGGACTAATGTAATAAAGGCGGAGATTAAAGAGGCATTAAATTGTCCAAGCAATGTCGGAATTCTCTCATTGTAATGATAATTGAAATTTGAAGGAAAGAATTCATTGACTTCATGTCTTTATTATTAATGCTACAATAATTTATAGCATCATTTAAGTGAACGTATAGACCATGCCATAACCAAGACATGTTCATTTCATATGCCCTATGTTAGGTGAACCACTGGCGGGCGACAAGTAAATGTATTTCCTATGACACCTGTATGTTTTGAAATTACGACCTGCCTTCTCCCTTTGCCACTTCCAGGGTGGTCGGCTCTAAAAGGCTTAACATTCGACCTGCTCTCACTAGATCACTTATTTTCACCTCAAGCAAATTATGATGGAAATTATTACTGAGGTACTGGAACCGCATACATATTGTAATACTTAAAAAGTAATCTTCCAGGACTTCCAGATTAATTATTTAGTATTTCCCTTGAGGTCATCTACTAAAGTTAATTAGAGCTAGAATAGAATTACCGTTGGGGCAGGCCACAATTATTTAGCACAAAAGAGCAGTGGATGATATGGACATATTCTATGGTGTCATGGAGTACAAGAGTGCTTCATAGAAGTACAATCGTTGATTACCTTTACAGCTCCAAAGATATTCATAAATTCAATTTCCTTTTGAAGATTACTGTCCAGAACTTGAGAAAGCATCGTCAAACTTACTCCAATGACCAAACGCGCATGTGCAGTTTCTAAGAACCAATCTGTCTAACACCACCACTGTCAAACTAACATGGTTTTACTCTGGTATGTGTCTTGTATTTAGAGGCCACGTGCCACCAGTGGTCAGTGTGCAATGTTTCTAATAGTGTTGATTACATGAACGGTTTAAGAGCAAAACAAAAAAATTAGATTTCCTCAAAATATCTACCATTTATCTGGTGGAATAATACACTATTAGAACTATCAAGGAAATGGTACTTTTATAAGAAAAAGACGTCAACTATAGGCAGCCATCGCAGGCAAATCTCGTGTGACCAGCAGGTAATCATACAGTTCCATATTAGACTCAGCGAAATTAATATTCCACAGCCTCGTGAGAGTGATAATATTGTATATTGTGTTGTGATGATTGTAATCTTCGGGTTACATCCCTGATCTTCATGCCCCTAGTTCATTGTGATTATACTTGTTTGCCATATCCCATGCTAGATCCATCATCACTGAGTATTGTTATATTGAGGACTACCCTCTTATTCATACATGAATAATGTCATGTGTTTTGGTGATTACTGAAAAGCTTGCCCACTCACAAGGGATTTGAAGAGCAATTTGACTGTAAGTTGTTGATTACTAATAAGGCACCAACAACATTGTTGAATTGTTAGCCACACATACGCAGTCAGTGTTAGCCACACATACGCAGTCAGTATCTTACTATGTAGGTAGAGTGAGCATAGACCTATAAACGCTTTTTAAGGCTTACGGATGTAAACCAAGTTTACCAAACCATACTCTACTTCTCTAAGCTGTTGCCAGTGGCATCGTCTTCCTTGTTGTTATCGTTGTGGTCGCCGCCGCTGCAGTGGCCGCTGCCACCGTCGTCACCACCGCCGCCACCACCGTTGCCATGGTCATCGTCGTTGTCATGCTCATCGTTGTCGCCGTCGTTGTCATCATTACAATCATCATTATCAAAACACAAAACACATCTGGGCTCGGAGTCAACACAAAAGGCTCATACGAGCTAAGATCCAGGGACCATATTCATGAATAATGCCTAACGTGTGCACCCACATAAGTTCCCGCACGTAATTAGAAGACCCGACTGTATCGTATTCATACAGAGGCGGGTAAATATTCATCTAATGTAGCTGAATATCAACTAAGGCGTTCTTTTGGACTTATATCATATTTACACATTTTTCTTATTTAAAATATCCTTCGTGAATACAGCCCTTAAACGTTCCTTAACTTGTACCCCCCATATTATAATGGTCAGTCTGTTTACCGTAAAGCACATCAGCACCTTTTCTGAATTTTATTCCTACCCCTTTATCTTTAAACATTACAAAAAATGCATCAATGTGAAATGCATAATCTCCTTAATAAATTTCGAACTCAATGCGTAGCAAGTCTATTGTTATCGAATGATGCAGAAAATTACTAAAACGAACACAGGCCATCGAGAATAACTCAAAGTGGATCTCCAAAAATGGTGCTGGTCACTTTGTTGTCAGTGAAAATAAAAAACTCTTAGCAAGTATTTAGCGATACCAGGTTTTGCATGTTAGCCGTATTAAATTGAATTTGGCGGTGGCCTTTGATCACATGAGCACGAAACCAAGTGGTTTCTTCAGGACCACAAGAGAAGTCCATGTTCTACATGACGGATATTTAAAATACATGAATAGGACAGCACCTGTTTGTTGAAAATGTCTTCAGTATAACTTGAGCTATCGCATTCAGCTCAGATGCCACACAGGCCCACCCACACACGCACGCACGCACGCGCACGCACGTACGTACGTACGCACGCACGCACGCACGCACGCACGCACGCACGCTCACTCACTCACTCACTCTACACACGCACGTGCACAGATAATAGGACAGGAAAAGTTCATCAGAACAGAAAATGAAAATAGAAATCTGTTCTTCCTTTGCTCACTGAGCTAACAAGTGCCATTGTAGTGCCATGTTTGTCGCCCATCGTCATCAGGATTTGACGTGTTAGATCATTAATTAATCAGCCATTCAATTTTTTATTTTTGCTTTACTGCTGTGGACTAATCTCTCCAACGCGGAGCTTAACAAGGCATAAAATTGTACAGGTTTTCTAATAATTATATCCACGTAATGATAATTGTCCTTTGAAGGAAAGAATCCATTACGTATGTGTCTTATTATCAATATGCTGATAATTTGCATCATCACTGAAGGGGGACCAATACTCTCACTAGATCACTTATTTCCCCCTCAAGAAAAAGGATAATACGGGAATTATTATTGAGGTACTATTATTGAGGTGCGGGACACTGTAAAGATTGTAAGGCATACAAAGAATGACCAGGAATGTTGCTTATCTCCACAGTTGCATGTCATCTGGAGCTTTTACAGATTACGTTGTTTTTTAATTCAAATAGTGGCGAATAACGGCAAGATCGCGATCCATTCCTGGTAATGCCGCGTCTATTTCTAGTTAAGATAGACACTTTTCTAGGAAGATTTTATTAAAGCAAAAGTCACAGTTATAGGTGTTATTGTACGTAATGATAAGAAATTTTCTATTGACATCTTGGCTCTTAAATCCCTAAATCGTTCTAAACCTTTTGTACACATTAAGTGTATCAGCATTATAATATAATATTAAAATAGTATTCCATGGGAGTGGATATGCGAAATGGCCCAACCATATTCCTCAATCACTGTCTCCATTTAAAGATGGTGTATTCACGGTATCTACATATACAAATTGCCCAAAAAATTAATTTATTAATTGCCATTTCGACAACAATATGAATATTGCAGGTTATGCTAGTAAACTCATCCTTCATTTCCTCTATATTGTTATTTGATCAGATGGATGCGTCCAGCAACAACTGGCAATTGATCTTATATTACGCCCATTTTAAAGAAAGATAACACATTTTCCAATGCGATGTAACAGGTTTTATATACATATTTAGTATTCTTGATTCCCAATGGTATATAGGGATCCATATCTTGTTATGTCACGCCCATTTCTACCAAAGCCCCACCCACACTTTGTCCATGTTGGAATCGATTGAAGCATGAATTCCTAGAATCCTAATATCAAGGTAACTATACGGATAAATTGTTGATAATATGGCAGCAACAACGCTCAATCAAATTTGTTTCAAAGTTATCAACAGCATGTTTATTAAATAGTAAAGCCATCAAAGACATACATGTTTTATAGTGTTGATTAAAAGAAAGGTCTAACGGTAAACTTTAAAATAACATTTCCTCAAATTACCTCACAGCTATCTTGTGCCATGGACTTGCTGCTATATGGAAAAGACATTTTATCAACTGGTGGAAGAGATTTTAGACAGCAGTCATTTCCAAACCTTGTGGGACCTGCAAATAATAATACAGTTCTATATTAGACGCAGACGAATTACTATACCACAGCCTCGTGGATGTGCTAATCTTGGATATTGTATTGTAACGATTGTAATCCTCTATGTAGATCCTGGATCTCACTGGTCCGAGTTTATTGTGCGTATGCTTGTTTACTATATCCATCCTTGAGTGTCATCGAGTAACACTATATCCTCTGATTCATACATGACCGTACAGTTTATAAGTCGTAGTTTGTCGACAGCAGCTTGTCTATTAACACAGCACATGTTCTATTTTTCTTTTTTTTTCTTTTTCTTTTACGTCATCGTCGATGTAGTCGACATCATCGTCAACAACTGTGTTGTGCTTACCTACATGAAGCTATTAAAAAGCTATATAAAGATATTATATTCAGGTTATGTAAGGATCGGTTTTGGAAGCAAATTACAAGGACAACGTATAACTGAAGTGACAAGAATGTGTCACTTGCATCTTGCATCATCGTAGGGAAGTGAGTAGCAGCAACAGAAAATAATATGACTCATTGAAGAATTTAATATATCTTAAATGGCTTAGGCCATACCGGTATGTGAGAGCAACCACAACCATAACCACAATCACGACCACCACCACCACCACCACCACCACCACCACCACCACAACAACAACAACAACAACAACAACAACAAACAACAATAACAAACACAACCAGGTTAACTGGACAAATACTCAACATTAGCTAAGATCCACCCACACTTCGCCCATGTTGGGATCGATCGATCCGTGAACTCCCTGACTGTCAATGTCCAGAAAACTACACAGGTAAGCTGTTGAATATTTTGAAACTAATTTGATTGGGTGTTGTTGCTGCTTATATTAAATAGTAAAGACGTACATTTCGTGCAACGACGCTTAGTCTGTCATCAATTATGCAATCGTCATGAACTTATCTGCATCATTCTTGACGTCATTAATTATCACGCCATCCTCCATTGTGACGTCATATGATTGATGGATAGACTGCGAAGGTCCATCCAGTATAGGATGCATAATGAAAATTAGCCACCCACGCAACAGGCAACACACTGCATCGTGTGGGAATAATCACCACTTATACACGAAAATTCTCGAATTCGACTACTGCCTCGGCCTGATGGGCCCGGAAATGATGAATATGCTCGTGGAGATATCTGTCTCATTGTGCATAAATGATTCATTATCACAATCCATAAAAACACATAATTACCTATGCCCCATTCTATATAGTGACCTTTATATATAGTTGCTAAATACATCCTGGTCACAATGATCTTTCAAAGAATAAATAGTACATACAACCAAAATGTTCACCTGATATCATAGATCACAAAGTTATGGAAGCAATTTTATATTGTAGTCAAAATCACAATAACGGTGAAAGCATGTGACATGATGGTAAAGGCGGTGACTGTGGAAATAACAGATTCTCTCCTCAGCAATATTTCGCCAAATGATATTAAATATATAAACATATTCACGAAAGTGAGTTCATTTACACTATATTTTGTTTAGTGCAGGATTACTGGCATTAATTTTCAGTGTTTTCTACCAATCCTGACAATCTCGACCAAATACTATTTTGCTTATGAAAATACGTGTTTATAGTAATCACGTTATTTAAGTTTTGGGTATTATAATGATTGATGGTACAACATGACAAATTGCTTAATTTGGCAGTATTTGTATGACATCACCTATTTAGCGGGTTCTCAAAATTTTCCTGCCTTATGACACAGATATTTTCTGTTTTCTCTTTCTATTTGTTTTAGGAGAAGCACACACCTTCATGACGAAATGAAGTTAATATGCTTCAACGTTCTAAGTGATAATGATTTCTATGTTGTATTACGTCCATTACTCGATGGTGTGAAATGAATACCAACAAACTACAGACCTGGAATCTATTTTTGTAGCACTCCTATTTTACTTAGGCTCCCTTTCCCCTCCCAAGCTCAAGAATTATTTTGTGACGCTATTGAAGGCCCAGCCCTAGACCAGTTCATGTGGAAAATGCATGTCGTAAAATTATAATCTAAGATAATTATTCAGATATTTGGCGTCCATGTGTATGTTGTGAGGACCATGGCGCCTTGTGGATACACATAGGTCTACATGTATGTATTTTCTCACAGATAATAATGTCATATAGATGTTCCTCGATTCGAAATTGAATAAAAATTAATACTATCCTAGCTAACTGAACGTCCATTTCACCCACTGAAATGTAGCAGATGGCTTCTGAGAGAATTCAGATAGTATCTAGATCATACGCCTTAAGAAAGACAGCCTCAATGAAGTTCGGACGTTAGCTACCACAAGCCAGATCTTTCAATCACCATCTATTTATTGCCCTCCTATGCTAACTAGCTGCATACATATCGAACATTCAATCTCAAATTAGCATTAAATCTCCCAATTAACCTCAGTTTAACATCAATTTAAAACATGTTGCTGATAACTAGTGCTCATTTTTCTTAATCAGATCACTCAACCGATAAATGAATTCTGCTATTTTAAGAGACTGTGTAATTAAATCATGTGAATAGTAACGTTTTCCTTTGAAGAATTCCCTCTTTGAACACCGCTGACAGTGGCGAAATAGTTCCTTGCGTAACGCAATTACCTCACCCTACATTACACCCACTGAGAATAAGTAATATTATAATGAGGCTTATATAATAGAAAATGGGAAAATAAACATAATTTCATGAGGGGCGTTACACAGCTTTGTAAAGCCCAAAATCAATTTAATTTGAGATCAATTGCCATCTGTGTGGCTCATAAGTCTTGTTAATAACAGAGTATTTGAAATGAAGGACGACTTTACTAGATTAACCTGCTATATTCATCACAAACGGTTGCACTTTATTTTCAATTCCAGACGAAACCAGGTGTGGTACATTTAATATCTTAGCAAGATGATTTGCACATGTTTCTGTCACATGGCTACATTCATCATCTGTTCACAGAAAATGTATCACAACGAGGTGAACAGTCAATAATTTATGACTTGCTGGGAAACTAAAATTGCTGACCAAATTTCTTAAAATGTATGATGCATAATGGCTTCAATTAGTATCGATCTGAGGGGTTATGTAACTATTATTATTGAATGATACAGAAAACTATATGCCCCAATGCTTTGTCAGTCACTTCGTTGTTGATGAAGATAAAACAATATTAACACGCATTTAGTGATTCCAGGTATCACCTCTCAGACCTATTCAATTGATTTTGACCAAGGTCTTTGATTACTTGATCACAAAATCAAGTGGGTTGTTCAGGACCCAAAGAGAAGTCGAGTTCTATTGGAATGATGCTTAACAAACATTAATGTGAGAACACATGTTTGTTGAAGATACCTCCAGTAGACCGTTGATTGTCACATCCTGCTCAGACTTCATGCAGTAATAGATAGGGCAGAAAAGGTGAACCACGAACAGAAAACGACAAAAGAAATCTGTTCTTCTTTTGGTCATTCAGCCAAAGAGTGCCTTTATGTTGCCATGTCTGTCACTCATTGGCATCCATATTTTTTAGTGTTTTAATTAATCAACAGTTATGTCTTCGTTTAGTACTATGGACTATCCTAATAAAGGCGGAGATTAAGGCGGCATTAAATTCTGCAAGCATTCTCGCAATTACATCCTCATAATCATGATTGTCATTTGAAGGAAAGAATTGATTGATTGTGTGCCTTTATTATCAATACTACAATAATTTGTGGCATGAAAGTATGGACCATGTAATCACAAAGACATGTTCATTTAATATGCCCTATGCGATGTTAACCACTGCCAGATGGCAAGTAGATGTCTTTCCTATGATAACTGTATGTTATGAAATTACCACCTGCCATGAATCTTTGCCACTTTCCTAGTGTTCGGCTCTGAGAGGCTTAACATTCGACCTGCTCTCACTTAGACCACTTATTTTCGCCTCAAGCAAAATATGACGGAAATTAGTATTGAGGTACTGGAACAGATTAGTATTGTAATATTTAAAAAGTATGATCAAGCATGTTGCTTAGCTCCACCGATGCACGTCATCTTCCTGGATTTCCAGATTAATTATTTTGTAATTCCCTTGAGGACATCTACTGATGTTAATTAGGGCTAGAATAGAATCGTCAATCTAAAGCTGGAAGATGAGCTTGGTCACTAAAACCTTTCCATGGCAGACACCTTCAGGGCCATTAGTAAGTGGCCAATAAAGACAAGAGATATTCATTTCTAGTCTTGCTCCGCATACTTTCTACGATCTTTTTAATTAAGTTTACCACTTTAAACCATGCATTTCCCAGAATCCTCACTTTTGGTTAAATATACATCTAAGCAGCTGAATAGTTTGAAACAAATTTGACTCGTAGATGTTAGCAGCTGTGGCAGCAACAGCCCCGAAAATTAATTCCAAAATATTCACAAAACGTTGATTAAATTTTGTAAATTTACCAAAGACATGCAATTCAGATGGTTACTGTAAGACATTTGCATCCTTGACCTATGTGATTTACATGCGGCGTCTGGTAATAAATGACACATTTTGAATATGATGTAAGAGTGGCAACCCCGATCGCGCCAGTGATCACTATATTCAATTCATATGACATATACCATTTAGGGGCAGAGGTTAGTACGTTTATAAGACAGGTTCTTATAGAAACGCCCATTTTAATGTGCCACCATTATTTAGTACGAAAGACAAATGGATGCAATGGGCAGATTACATGGATTCGCGGATGACAAGAGTGCTTCATTGATTGACATATAATCGTTGAGTACCTTTAAAGAAATCTGAGACCGCATTGTCAAACTTACTCCAACGACCAGCTGTACTTAGAAGTCAACACATGCACAGTTTCTAAGAACCAAAACTAAGAGCAAAACTACAATTAAGATTTCCTCAAAATAACCTGCATCTACCTGGTGCAATGATAGACTTACTATATTAGAACTACCAAAGAGATGGTACTTTTAGAAAGGTGGAAGACATCTCAGATATACACGGCGATCGCATCTAAATCTCGGGATACCAGCAGGTAATCATACAGTTCCATATTGGACTCAGCTTCATTACTATTACACAGCCACGTGAGAGTGATAATATTGTATATTGTATTGTGATGATTGTAATCTTCCGGTGAGAACCTTTATGTCCACTTTTTATTGTGATTATACCTGTTTGACACATTCTAGCCTAGATCCATCCTTTATTCTTGTTATATTGAGGATTACAATTCTTTCTTATTCATACATGTCAATGGAGGTCAAAACCCACAATTTGCTGACAAAATAAAATCACAGTCCATTAATACACCGCATACTATATGTTTCTAAGCGATCGCCAGTGCCATTGGCTTCCTTGTCATTGCGCAGTGACTGCCGACATCTTTATTTCCACCGCCGTCACCCCACGGCTGTCGTCCTCGTCATGGTCATCGTTGTTACCATCCCCATCATCGTTGTAGTCATCTGCATCATCATTGTTTAAACACAAAAACTCACCTGCGCTTGGAGTCAACATGAAAAGGCTTATACGGGATAAGATCCAGGGGCCATATTCATGATAATTTCCTAACTTACGCACCCGCCTAGGTTCCCGTATGTATTAAGAATACTCGACTATGTCGTATTTACGAAGAGGTGGGTAAATATTCATCTAATTTAGGTGAATACCGACTTAGGTGATTTTTTACTTGAGCCATATTTACGCATTTTTCGTAGTTAAGAACCCTTCATGAATACAGCCTCTAAGCGTTCTTTAACTTGTACCCCAATATAATAATTTAAGGCCTGCGTACCGTACAACACATCCCGGAATGAAACGAAATATGGGTACCATTATAATATTGAAAGCTAACCCTAAATTTCACTCTATTTCTCCATTGAGATCCATCCTTCGACAAATGAGCAGTAGTGACTTAAAAGTGGGGTGCTCTTCTAAAACTCTAATTAGACTAAAAAACGGGCTCCATTTTGATGTCAATTGTTACCCCTAGAATAGCCTCTTAAATTTAATCAAGATCCGTTTATCAATAATAGAGACGTGTCAGATATAAAATTGTCAATGTGGAGCGAACACTAAACTCTTTCTCTAATAGATTTAATTCTGAGTAATTGACCTAGTATATTGATGCTTAACAGCTAAGTGGTTTGAGTAAATAATTTCAACATGTGACTCTTTTAAACTGGCATGTCATACATGAATTTTGCAAGAAAACTCCTTTATTCTGTTTTAAGTAAATAGGTGCTCTACTGTAGCGCTCTAAATATTGGATATACACATGTCTGTCAAAACAAACGATACTAACGTGCTAAACATTACATGGAGTAGGAACTACCATTGCTGCATGTCCACAGCTCGAGCATGTGAAAGTAATCGAAAGCAGTTAGTTAAAAAATCTGAAATCTAACCCAGGTATTTAATAGGAGTATCGTAAGTGCTTCCTAACAAGCCACGTTCATACACGAGAGACGTCATTATGAAAGTAAGCGGAAAATGGTAATATATCAGAATGTTAATTCTTCATCACGGATTATGTAATACACAACGTGTTGCTCATTCTTTTAACACGCGAAATGTATCAATTTCTAATTGATTTAATCGTAAAATAAGATCCTATAACCTTATCCCATTTACCCACGTAAATTTGGAAATGTTCTAATTTGAAGTAATATGTTTCAGTTACGCGAATATCGTCCATAATGCTTGCTTGACATTTGATGAAACTAGTGCTCGATTTATTTGATTATATGTCACTGCTCATCAGGAATGTATTGCATTAAGTCTACCACATGACCTTATCACTTTAATCCCTGAAATACCAGCAACGCAAGTAGCCATACTAGCCAAATATCCAATAGCCTAAACACAATTTCTTTGAAAACTGTTGCTGCCTAAAAAACATAGCAGCCTCCAGTCGAATTAGTTTCAAATGTGTTTCCAAACCTTTGTTGTCAATACGACTACTATCATCTAACGGGCTGTCAATATCTACGTAATGGTCTTGTAACTGTACATTATTTTAGTAAGAACACAATGAGTTTATATTTATTGATACGTGCCACATGTTCTTGAAAAGCAGATGATAACATTAGCAGGTAGAGTCGTGAATCACCTTCAATGCCTGTCTAGGAAACATTACAGACATTCTTCAGAGCCAGACTCCACCAATGCTCTTGTGATTAGGAAAAACAGCGTCAATGAGGTTCGAATGTTAACTACCACAAGCCAGACCATCCAATCACCATCTAATTATCATCTTCTGCCAAATAGCTAACCTGTGAATTGCCTAGATTAACATGTTATATTAATCAGAAACACGTTTCCTTTCATTGTCAATTGCAGAGGAAATCAGATGTGATGTGTTCAACATTGTCAACATGATTATCGGAACATGTTTCTGTCACTTGACTGCATTTCCCATCAGTGCGAGGAAAATGTCTTACAACGAGATGAACAGTCAGGAACATTGTGTTGGTGTGAAAACGCACAATTATCTAGCAACCAATCACATGGCGGTGCACCTTTTGCGAGCTGTGTTCTAAACTCTTTATCTCCCATAAAGATTACGAAAAGTGTATCTATGTAAATTAATTAATTTCGACCCGAATGCATTGCAAGTCTATTGTAGTCGAATGATGCAGAAAATTACTAGCACGAACAGAAACCATCGAGAATAATTCAAAGTGGATGTCCAAAAACGGTGTCGGTCACTTTGTTGTTAAAGAAAATAAAAAATCTTCAGGTATTTAGTGATTCCATGTCTCACATGGCAGCCTTGTTGAATTGAATTTGACAATGGCCTTTGATCACATGAGCACGAATTCAAGTGGTTTCTTCAGGACACCAAGAGAAGTAAAGATTCTAAATGAGGAATATTCAACATACATGGTGGAACATCACATGTTTGATGAAGATGTCTTCAGTAGAACTTGAGATATCGCATTCTACTCACTCTATGCATGCATGAACACACGCACTCACACACACACTCCTATGCGCACGCATACATGCACGCACACATGCACACTCACTCTACACACACGTACATGTACAGATAGTAGGACAGGACACGTTTATGAGAACAGAAAATGAAAACAGAAATCTGTTCCTCCTTTGTTCACTGGGCTAAAAAGTCCCATTTGTGATGTCATCTTTGTCGCTCATAGTCATCAAGATTTTTAGTGTTGGCTCCTTAACTAATCATCCATTCTTTTTTTTATGTTCCGTTACTACTACAAGCCAGACCATCCAATCACCATCTAATCGCATCAGCTTGGAGCTTAAAAAGTCATGAAATTGTACAGCTTTTCTTGTAATTACATCCTCGTAATAATAATTGTCTTCTGAAGAAAAGAAATTATTGCCTTTGTGTCTTTATTATCAATATGCTGATACTTTGCGTCATCAATTTAAATGAACTAATTAACTATGTAATTACCTAGACATGTTCAGAAAGTATGAGTGGTAATTCCGCACTAGTGGCATTCAAGACACGTAAACTGATTCTATTGCTAGCATTGACACATGATGTTGATAACGCGCCATTCCTTAGGTTTCAGTTATGACTCGCTAACCTAATTCTCACTGACCACTCCAACGTCACAGCCCTGTCCCATTTAGGGATCTCCCGACATGACCGGATTTGACCTTTGTGATTGGTAGAACATACATAATCTGTGCATTGAATATTTTAGTAGTCATTTACTTTCCGGGACTAAAATTCTGATAGATTGCTAACATTGCAGCATCACATGGAAGGAATTTTACATGCATTAATTAACTCATAGCTGAGTATTTACCAATTTGTCTCTTAATATGCGCAAACCTGTATTTTATTATAATTGACATTGTTACCTAATTTAAAAAGAGTTCGGTCGATTTAATCTTTTTATCAAATATGTTTCTGTGTGTCTCACTTCGTGATCTGGATTGTTTGTATGTTCACATAAACTGAGCTACCAGGTGACGACTTCATGGAGCATTATGTAAGAATATAGTCTGTTAGAGCTACACTTAAACCTAACCATAATGGACATCATATGATCATCAGACAGGAAAGAGGCATGTTCGTTTCAAACAAGTCATTTACCATTGTAATATAGAAAGAACAACCGAGAATGTTGCTTGTCTCCACAATTGTGCGTCACCGGCAATGGCGTTTTATAGATTATGTATATTTATTTCCTTTGAGGGAATCTAATAAAGAATAATAATGTTATAATAGAATTGTCCTCGGGACCAGGGATGCAAGTTAGCAATCTCGTTGCATCAATCAGTTACTTTGATGTACGAACTATCGGACAATGAAACGAAAGGTCTGACTATTGCATCATTTTATGTCAAGCTGTGTATATCTTCTAATGATGGAAATTGATGGGGATAACTGAAACCTGTCTAGGACGGACACTGTATCAGTTATCAAAAGGTTGCCATCAATGGCAAGAGAGCGATCAATTGATAGATATGCCTCCCCCATTTCTAGTTAAGCTACATTTAGTTTCGATCGGGGTTTTAATAGAGTATACAACTTTAAACCCTGCATTCCCAGAATCCCAACTTAAACATTACATTAGTGCATCAATGCTGCACACTTTGAAACAACTTTGACTGTGAGCCTTTGTTTTTCTATATGACCCTCCAAGTAGATCAGTTTCAAAATATTTTTTTAATGCTTACTAAATTGTAAATTCACCCAAGACATACAATTCAGATGTTTACTGTCGGAGCTCTGGGCCTTTCACGTGTGACCTATGTAATTTGCTTGTGATGTCAGCTAACATGTGACACATCTTGATAATGACGTCAAATACTTGAGTGGCAGATCTGATGGTCTCCAGTGATCGCTTTATTTATTGTCTATGGCTTATTCCATTTGGGCCCATGACCCATGTTTCTGAGCTTGTGGCTCATTAAGGTTGGTCATTATATAACCACCCATCTTCTTGAACCACCATAATTTAGTGCAATATACATATCTGACTGTTACAGGATTTACAGCAATGGTTCAAAGACATATAGTCGTTACTTACCATTACAGCCATTGAAATATTCTAAATTTCAATTGTCTCTGATGAATGCATCCAAGAAACCAAGAAAGCATCTTCAAAGTTACAACACACACAATCAGATAAGCCAACATGTGGACATTTTCTAAAAGCCAATCTAGCCTACTGTAGAATATGTCTGGTGTTTAGAGATCAAGTGTCATCAGTGATCATAAGTGTGAGTTTCTTGTAGTGTTGATTAAAACAATGATTCGATGGTAAAATTAAAAATAATATTTTCTCAAATTATCTCAGAGCTATATTGTGCCATGGACTTGCTGCATTAGTGCTACAAGAAACTGTCACTTTCTCAACAGGCGGAAACGATATCACAGGCAGCGGTTTCATATTAGACTCAGCCACATTCCTATTTCCCAGCCTCGTGGTTGTGATACTCCTGAGTATCGTATTGCGAATTGTGATGAGTGTAATCCTTTGGTTATATCCTGGATCTCCCTGGCCCGAGATTATTGTGATTAGGCGCGTTCATCATATCATAGACTAGAGCCATCCTAGAGTATTATTGAGGATCACTATGCCCTCTAATCCCTGTATGACTACAAACGTTATAAGTCGTAGTTTGACGACAATGTGATCAAAATACTGTGTCCATTAACACAGCACATATTCTTTTAGTTGTTGTTCTCATTTTGTTCACTGGTGGCATCGTTGTCGTAGTCGTCATTGTCATTGTCGTCGTCGCCGTCGCCCTCGTCGTCGGCTGCGGTGGTCATTGCTATCATTGTCATTAAATTTGTTATTATAACCTATGTGGTGCCAGCTAAACGGGGTACGATCGAGCGGATACTATTTAATGGGCATGGAACAGTCGCACACCATACCATGATTAGCTATGATGTGCAAAAGGCACATTTAATATGTGGAAACATTTATGTTTGAACAGTCATCACCACTGAATTTTTCAACAAAAATGCTATATTAACGACATAGAAGTGCATTGAGTATGTACAATAACATGTGATAAATGATGATTTGCAGGTAATATGATAAAACTGTTATATTCAAGGCGTGCCAGCGTCAGTTTCACATGCAAATTACCACGATGCATCACTGATGTAACATAGCCACGTAACTTTCATGGTGCGTCGACTTGCTCTACACTCAGCCTTACTCCGTGAGCAGCAGCAACAGGAATGCAAAAGCAGCTGAAGCATCGATGCATTTAAGATATCTTAAATGGTCTCGGTCTGCTTGTATTTGAGAATAATTACAACCACAACCACCAACATGACGACGATCACAACTACAACAACGACAACAAACATAGCCGACTTACATGGGTATGTTACTAAACATTCAAAGACCAACGTGAGGAGAGAAAAACCTGCATAAGACTTCAGTTATTCAGGTAAATTTGTCAGGTTCGAATCACATATTGTGTACGACCACTCCATAAAATCAGTATTCCAAATGCATGTGGCGGGCTTTTCAAATTTGTATTTATTGGGAATTTACGATGCCTTCCTTACATGGACACAGTATTTGGCGTCATAATCAGTTACATCAATAGTAGGTGACAACACAATCAAAGTGGAATTAATCCTTCCTGAATGCTGGCAATTAAGTCCTTCATGAAGGCTGGCAATTTAGTCCTTAATGAAGGCTGGCAATTTAGTCCTTCATAAAGGCGCGTGAATTAATTAATTTCCAAATTAATTAACATTATGTCGAATAGTTCAAAACATTGGCAGCAACAACTCCAAGTCAAATTAGTTTCAGAATAGTCAACAGCATACATGTATAATCACCATGCAATGGTGATTTTGGAACTTCAGATTACATGGTATATAAACTGAGTCCAACATGCATAAACAGTGGGCTAGATTAGCTAGAAACCTACACCATGTTCTAACACAGGACTATTAAAGCGTAATAGCTAATTAATTTGAATGAATTTTTCAAGGTGTAAATCTTTTATAATTTATTTTTCTATAAAGAAATATATTCTCTGCTACACTCACAATGTTGTACACCTATCTGCCAAGCATTGCGATGATGTTAGATGCAAAACATAGCATGAACTAAAATAGTGTGCTGCCATGTTCACTGTTTGCTTGTTATCAGGCGAATTATTAACAAATCTGAAATCTAACACCAAATATTTAGTGGGATTAGCATAAGTGTTATTCTGAACGTAAACAGAAAATTATAATATATGGCAAAGTCAATTCTGCATTACAGACTATATAATGTAAAACGTGCTATCGTTCTCTTAGCCAATGAACTGGATTGAGTTATGCTGGAAGTAGCTGTAGGCTACGGTTATCTGACCATAACGCATTCATCATATGCCATTTTCCTGAAGATTTAATATAAATTAATATTCCTCCATCACACCATAAATGGGCGATAATGCTCCCTTAACGATGGACTGAATGCTGGACCTATTGATTAAATACCACGTGGTGTCTCGGAATGTTTGGATCACGCTTGACACACGTCATGGGGGTATGCATTGCATTCTTGAATACCCACAGCGCAGTTGCAATACTGGATAACTGTTGAATATATTAAACCTAATTTCAATGGAAACTGGTGCTGCCTGAAAGCAGCAGTGACTTCTGATCAGATTCGTTACTATCATTATTCCATGTTTTGCTACCCGTCCTCAATACCATTAGTACTGTTTCATAGACAGCTGTTTTTGAAATTGACTTAAAAGATTTTAAAATTGTAAAGAATTTTAATAAGAAAATCTTGAATTTGTGTTTATGGATAGATTGTCATACAATATAACCCAAAACATTAGAGGATAGAGATGTGGAGGGTTTATAATATTAGAAGAGGAAACTAAATGACTATTAAATCTGAATATGTATATATCTCTTGATATGGACGCTGTAAGACCAATTCGGATGTGAACACCAGAAAGTGGGAGAGCACATAGTATTGAAGCACAACTGACCTGAACTGGTCCAGGCATTCGACCTGGAATTATTGTACCTTCGAGTTGGTTCCAATTCAATTACGTCACAAAAACTAGTTGATGAATTTTAGTCTTGCTATGATGTTTGTCTATGACCATTTGAATTGTCAATAACAGATGCTCCTACAGTATCGTTTGATTCGTTGTCTTTATACACTATTGGATTTATCTATCTTCTGTTTGGAATTGGATAGATTAGCTTTGATAGCATTATCTGTTCATTGACAACTGTGTAGAATAACATACGTCTGTATGGTTTCCATTCATGTTGTAATGTTTCAAGTTCAAGCTCCCCAAGCATGTTTGTGACGAAACCGTTATCCCTGCTAAGGATAATCACACACAAGGAAATGTGCTGCCTGGTGCTGTGTTCATATTAGGTGTCTGTTAACTGCATTGTAATGAGGGGCACAGATTAATAACCCATATTCAGATAAAGGGTATAGTATTTGTTTATTTTGTTAGGGAAATGATCTGAGGTTGCGTCTTAGGAAACCAAGAGCTGGTGATGCTTGGCTACTGATCTTTGATTCTGTAAACTGACATGGTCCTCATGTGACTTACTGGTTCTAGATAATACAATGCCAAGTGCAAATAATCTAGCTGGTGGTCACACACATTATGGCAGATTGTCACTATGGCATACGAAAATGTTGATCCCAAGACAATGTTATGCAGTACTCTGGGCCAACTATCATACATTATAGTAATAACTGCTCACTACGAATCACATTTTACGTTCTCCTGGGAATAATATGCCAATAATTAATAGGGCCTCGGATACCATATGGAGGGATGTGGCTAAGTATCATGATATCTATCTGTTCAACATTGTCGTGCCGAGAATAAGTCATGGGGTTGGGTATCAATGAGTTATGTTTCACACTATAACCTGAACAAAGCCATAGCTTATGCATGTTAGGGCATAGCATCCCGCAAGACTGTTGAGGAGATGTCTGCAGAGTATATGTTATAAAAGGTTAGATTTACCAGGTGTCAGAAAAATCTCATTTCTTATAAATTGGTGAGGTATTTGCATCACGCCATTCTTCTGGTAGCATTCCAGTAGATAAGGGCACATGATCTGCACTTATTTTTAGGACATTGTGATGATTCCATGCCATCTCAAGTGTTCTTGGTTGATAGTACGTAATAAAGCGGTTATGCCAGTTCAATGGTACGAGGTTTTCTTTGGGCAATCATGTCATGATTCGCAGTGTAAAGCACTCATCATCGGTGTCAAAGACTGATCTAATATTTCTTAAGATGTGTCCTTACGGTGCTAATAAGATGGATGCTGTATTCACACTCAGGACATTTGGAGCATGAGTTGCATATCTTACCCCATGACCATGGTTATCGCATGCTGCATATGAAGTTGATAGACCATAAGTAAACCATTGCTAAGGTAGCATCGATAATACGATCAGAATGTGTCAGGCACCATTAGCTCTAACGAATTGATGTCAGAGAGGGAGAGAGAGCCCACAAGGTTAGCCAGCCATGGTATTAAGTGTATATAGTTAATTATATGGCATTATAGAATTGCATTTAAGTAAAGTTATGTAGTCCAGGAGTAGTTTCACCCAGTTTTGGTGCTCATCAGACAGAGGATACTTGTGAACCTAATGTATTTGAACACTGGGCCTTTCATGGCCAAGGTGTCAGCATTGCAAGAGGAACACAAGAAGGCCATGAGTATTACATGGTATGTAGGTAGCGTATAGGACTGCACTAGACAACTGCTGAACTAGCACCGATTATGTGGGCAACATGTGCCAAGGTATCCTTAGCATGAATCATATCACACACAGGCAACAAGTCTATCAAACTAGATTACGAATTGTATATAGGCAATTATGTGGTATGACGGCAAAAAGATTTATGAATTATTCACAAACCATGAAACTCACTCATCCCATAACTTTTTTCACTATTTTGGGGCCAATTTGGTGGAGGAAGTATTCGAAAACAATACGTTTATTGTATGAGTTGCCATCGTTGCCGCAAGACTATGTGTGTCACAAAGTGTGTATGTGGCTGATATACCATCAAATAGATAGGTGCGGAACCAGCATTGAATATGTGCCCACCATATGACAAGGCACCTGTACCATGGCTGATATTATACAAGACCACAACTTTATCCAGACATTCTACCAATTGAGTATCAGATGCATAATGAATTAGCGACCAGCTTGGTCTATCAGCCACCCACTAAGCAGGCAACACCACACTTCCGGATGTGGCAATAAGCTCTACTTGGACACCAAAATTCTCGAGTTCGACTACTGCCTCGGCCTGACATGCCAGAACATGTTGAAAATGGTCGTGGAATTTCATTGTGTATGAATAATTCATTAATCACGAATCGTACAATATTTCATCGCATAGTGTAATTACCACATGCCCATAGAGAGTCTGTAATATTATTATGAAGCTTATATCATATCAAATGAGAAAACAAACATAATTTCATGGAGGTGTTACACAGTTTTATCAAAACGGTTGACTTTCCAAAGATTGGCATACTTTGAGATTAATTGCCATCGATTGGACTCATCCATCTGGTCTATAACAATATAAGTGGAAATGAAAGGTGTATTGACGAGTAAAACATGCTCTATTCACCAAAAACAATTTGCCCCTAATTTTGAATTCAAGATGAAATCAGGTGTGGTATATTCAGTAAGATCTTCTGCACATTTTTCTTTCACATTTGCTGCTTTCCTCATCTGTTCACGGAAAATATCTTACAATAAGATGAACAGCCATGACTGATGACTTGCAGTAAAGTAAAATGGTGGACCAAATTACTTAGTAACAAATCACATCATGCTGGTGTAAATTTGGTGAATTTCATTCTCAACTCTTTATCTTCTACAAAGACTACATAAACAGTGGATGAATGTAAGATGTATAATCGCCTGAATAGAAGATGTATAATCGCCTCAATTAGTCTCGGCATTGTGCGGTTACAAGAGGATTGTAATTGAATGATGCAGAGAAATTGACAATCTTAACAAGTATGTAGTGATTCCAGGTCTTGCATGCCAATTGACTTTGGCCATGATCTTTAATCACTTAAATAGCAAATCAAGTCGTTTCTTCAGTACACCAGGAGAAATAGAACTCTACTGGACAGATTTTCAACAAACATTGATGGGAGGTCAAATATACTGGACGATACCTCTAGTATAAAGATGGCGTATTACATCCTTCTCAGACTGCATGCTCGCATGTACTGATGCTCTGCGCGCACGTGCAGATATAATAAAGCAGAAAATGTGAACCAAAAATGGAAACAGAAATCTGTTCTTCCTTTGTTCATTCACCTAACATGTGCCTTTATGGTGCCATGTTTATCACTCTTAGAAATCGAGATTTTGAGTGTTCGATCATGAGTTATTCAACTTTGCATTTTTCCTTTGCTACTATAGACTATGGATTAATCTAAGCAAGGCGGAGATTAATGAGGCGTTCTCGTAATTAAATCATTGGGATGAGAATTATCATTTGAAGGAAAGAATTCATTGATTTTATTGCTTTATTATCAATACTATGATAATTTGCAGCATCATTTAAATGACCTTATGGACCATGTAATCACAAAGACACGTTCATTTAATATATCCTATATAATGTGAACGACTGCCAGGTGGCAAGTAGATGTTTTTCCTATGACACCTGTATGTTACAAAATTACCACCTGCCATCACTCTTTGACATTTCCCGGGTGGTCGACTCTGAGAGCATTGCCATTCGACATACTCTCACTAGATCAATTATCTTCGCCTCAAGCAACATCTGACGGAAGTTATTACCAGTCTAATGGAAGAGCATAAATATTGTATTGCATAAAAAGAATGGTCAAGTTTGTTGCTGAGATCCACAGGTGCAGGTCATCGTCCCGGATTTCCAGATTAATTGTTTTCTTATTTCCCTTGAGGACATCTACCGACGTTAATTAGTGCCGTGGGACAGGCGAGGCATGTCAGAAATGTTATTACGCCAATCAGGTCACGTTGATGTATGTATTCTCTGTCAATGAGTCGAGTCAGATTATTGCGTCGATTCTTCCAAGCAGTGCGTGTCTTCTAATGTTGGATGATGAGCCAGTGCACTCAAACCTGTACATGGCGATCAACTTATGGGGCATTAGTAACTGGCCAATAATGGCCAGAGAATGGATCATTTCTACCTTTGCCTCGCACATTTCTAGCTAATCACCGTATACTTTCTACTACCATTTGAATTGGTTTACTATTTATGAACCATGCATTTCACAAAATCCTACTTTCAAACGTATTATACATCTAAACAGTTGAATAGTCTGAAACAAATTTGACTGGCAGCTGTTAGCAGCCGTTGCAACAACAGCCTCGATCAAATTAATTTCAAAATATTCACAAAATGTTGATTAAACGTTGTAAATTCACCAAAGACATACAATTAAGATGGTTCCTGTCTGACCGTTGCATCTTTCTTATCGGACATATGTCATTTACATGTAACGTCAGCTAACAAATGAGAAATGTTGATGATGATGTCAGACACATGAGTGAACATCCTAATAGACCTTTCCATTTCTAGCTATGGCACTCCCATCTCTAGCTACACACACCTTGTGTTGGGATCGATCGGACTCTGAACATCTTGACAATCAATTTACAAAAAATACACAGGTAAGCTGTTGAATATTTTGAAATTAATTTGACTGGGTGCTGTTGCTGCCTAAGGCATGAACAGCGCCCAGTCAAATTAGTATCAAAATATTCAACCGAATGTTTAATAAATAGTAAATCCATCAAAAACATATAATTCGGACACTTGAAGGTCGTTCAAATGTTCAAGACAGCATGCTTATTAAATAGCAAAGAATTACAAAGACATACAATTCATACAACGTGTCGGACTATCTGAGATTTGGAACCCCTTGTGACGTAATGATTGCGATTGAACTAATTATGGCGTCATACGAGGTCAGATGATGGATGGATACCCTGGAAAGGTTAATTACGCCAGTAATCACTATATTCAATTCATACGACATAACCTATTTGGGGGCAAAGGTTAATATTTTTGCTAAGATATGTTGCTATAGAATCACTGGTTTAATGTGCCACCATTATTTAGCCCAAAAGACTAGTGCTACAATAGACAGATTCTATGGTTTCAGAGATTACAAGAGTGCTTCTTAGTCATATTGTCACCAGGGGCACCGGAAGCAAATTTAATGGGTGGAGGCAGTTTCTACAAAAAGGGCACGCTGAATGTTATTGTCTGGAGGAAGATATGAAATGGGTTTCCGCCCACCCACCCCACCCCCGCCTCTCATAGAAGGGTGTTCGGGTATATATCTAACCACCACGAGAAATAACACTCAATTTTCTGCATTCTGAGTTTCTTATGATTATATATAAATGTTAGAGCAATGTTAAGCGAAGAAGTTATGTATTCTTTGGTCAATTGAACCTATTCCCAATTCACAATGTGAGCGAGTGGGTGGGCGGGTTTTTATGTAAGATGCACACGTTGAGTGTGCGTGTATTCGTGTATGCCTGCACGGTGGACCTGCGCAGTTTCCCTGGAAAAGATTTAATTGGACCATAGCTCCTAATTATAGGAAAAGTAGTTTTTGTGAAAACTAGGTTATCCAAGACAAATCTACCAATCATGTTGAAGATGTAGCTCGCGGGGTAGTGTCGGGCCATTCCGGTGTATCATGTCGACTCGCCACGCCGCAAGTGCACGACGATTGATGATGCTGGTTAGCATCCGGTCTCGGGGTGACGGATCCTGTACATGACTGCCCTACGGGTAACAAAAACTGGCTCCTAAGGCCGGTGGAACTCAATCGTTCTGGTGGGGCTGTGCGACCATTGTCGCGAACATTAACCACAACTGTCTCTTCCCAAGAGTTTGTGTGACCAGTATGCCTGTCCATAGCAATTTCGTGATCTATGGACTTACAAGATTTGATTTTGGTGACCTAAAAATATAAGTCTATACAATGATTTTACCTAAACAATTATAAATATGCTAGATAAAACTAAGATTTGATTTGGTGACCTAAAAATATATGTCTATACAATGTTTTTACCTAAACAGACTGTCGAGTATGCTAGATAAAAATGAGGAGCATACGAAAATACAAGACATAGAGACAGCCAGATGAACTTTTAAACATGGGGCTCCCGGAGGTACCACACAGACTCGTAGGTCCGCAGAGGTACCCCCGCAAGTGAGGCTCCCGTACTCAAGACTTAACTAATTAACTTAATATAAGTTATTATACCTCTAAGCTGAAAGGAAAGAAGATTATCTCGGATGAAAAGGCAGGTGCCCCACGCGGGCACTATTCCTATTGCTAGTTTGGGTGAGGAGTATTATCCTCGCGTGGACCGTCGTCACTGAATCCTTGCGAGAGGCAAGTGCCTCGCGCAGGCCTCCGTCTCGGGAAGGTGGCACCACTGCTTAAAGTGGGAGAAGATTAGTAGGCAGAAAAAATGGGGCCCACTCTAATATTTCAACCAAAAATGCTAAAAGAAAATACCATACCTATTGAGATTAAGACTATAGGGTTGCGTGCTGTTTTACGTGAAGACGGGACGAACGATTCCCGAAGAATTCCCATGTCACCATCTTATGTAATTCTTAGTATGCTGAATTAGTAGGTGACGCTTTATTTATGCGGACATCTGCTTTGCCTCACCAGCTTTTGATTTTTAGAAACAAGAACTATTTTAGGCCGTAAATGGCAGGTATCTACTTAACTGTTAGACATGGCTGTCATTGAGAATAGATACCCCAAGACAGCGCTCATACATGTTACTTAGTAAGATCTCCGAACTGGATAAGAATCCGAACATCTCGCTCCGTAACCACATAAAACGTCACAAAACACTGGTTACTTTTCACAAAAGCATTTTAGGCAACTGATCTATCGTTATGGTGGGGGTAAGAGAGACGAATACCCACCGTAAATGTCATTCCCGTGAGGGTATGGCAGATCTAAATTTCATGCCCCAGACATTCTTTACGGGATTCGGTGGGGATGCGCATCTTGCCCGTCACCGAGTCCTATGGAACTAGCCGTTTAACCTGTCGTTAGGTTTATGTACAAGCTGCCCAGTTTTGCACTGCGGTGCGGGAGGATTGTTCAGCAAATAAAATAATAAATAAGATATGTTTTCGCAGTGCTTTCCTACATTGACAAAAGTGCTAACTATTAAGTATCCGAAGATATGGGGGGAATGTATGTAGCACCATGCCCTGACCATTACCGCTCGGAAACCCCAACAGTTTCCCAGGGTCGGACCAGCCCATGGTGCGGATAGGGACATCCAAACAATTAAGAAACCACAAGGCTGAGTGGAACATGAAGAGAGACAAAATTTTAGAGTTATGAGTCTTGCCGGAGTGCGGGGCTAAATTATCGCACTACTGGAGGAGAAGAGTATACTACAGATTTCTTAACGAAGAAAGTGTCTCTAATCATATTAAACCTATCCTATCGAGCTGAATAGAAAAGGTTTAGTCGGTAGCATGCCGGGCTAAACAGAGTTATAGCACGAACAGCGACCTCAGTGAAAAATTGTTGGTGGCGGGAGAAAGTGCTGCATATATAAATGTTGCTGTATAGTGTTTCCTACGTGCACTGCAGTCCCATATTTTCTACAAATAAACAAAACATATGAACTGATGGCTACTGGCCATATATATATATATATATATACACTAAACCGAACAATCAATACAGTATCAAATGATCAGAATTATATATCTTAGTACAGGTTAACGAACCTACTATGGTGCGGTTAGTGAAAGCACCTTGCAGAAAATGAGAATAACTATAAACATATACAGAAATCACAACTAGTGGTCTTAAGACCGTTACGGTACCTTTTAGTCATCGGGACCATTTAGACGGATACAATATAATTATCAGAAATATAATTAACGGAATAATTAAAATGTTAAGTATAGTTACTTGAATACTCGGTAGCCATTCTTAAGTTTGACTATCCTGTTACTAAAATTGATACGTCATTCTTTGGTTGACGTGTGTTGATGCATTCTCAGGGAGCTGGAAAGTTCCCGCAGGATGGTTCCCGCAACTCATGGCGGGAGCACATCGCTAAGCACAATATAGAGAATGTTTAACAAGTAGTCAGTAAGAGATACAATAGCATTACTGCTGTGAAGAAAGTTCCCATACACCGATGGTACGGATGGACGTTGACAACAACCCGATCATAACCGGGGGTTGTTAGATGCAGATAAAGATACAAAGCAAAGCTTAACGGTGCTGGGTACGTCAGCCAGTTCTGAAGCCGCACCGGTCAAAGTTTACTTGCTCGGTCGAAAGTTAGAAGAACCTGCACGACATCAGTGCAGGGACGGTTGAAATGCCACCTTTTGGCATGGCCGGCAGATCCGGCGAGTCATCCACCAAAGAACATCGCTGTCTCTACATCTGTGGAATCACATATTCAGGCTGTAAAGGCCTCACCGCAAGTTCGTGTTCCGATGTAGATCTTGATATTCATGAACAATAATTAGAAAGTTCCAAATTGCTTCCGAAAGAAGGGAGTTGCAAAATTGTTTAGTGCGGTGGGTTGGGTACCTGCTAGCAACGGGAGAAAAACCGTAAAAGTATTATGCATATTGTCTGTCGTGCTGATAGTAGCTGGTACAGGTCCAACCTGTTCGGCCCATGGCCGAGGATGCTCTCGATCTCTGGATCGCGTCTCCTTTTATGCTACTCATGATGTCACAGGTGCAAGCTCCAACCAATCATCGGCCGAGCAACAGCCAATCAGCGTGTAGCTAATAATAACGCGTCGATTGTTCTGCGTCCACGTGGCTATGACGTCATACCAATATTTTGAAGATAATCAAGAAGGATTTTCTGTGGATAACTCAGCCATTTCTTAACCGATTTTGAAATGGTTTACAAATTTAAAAAGCCTGTCGAATTCTGGTCTTGATTAATGCCAGATTCAACGGGAAGAGGCAATCAATAACGATTACAGGTTACCATCTCGGTACACTAAAAGCGTCATCCCATCTTGGTCGTAAATTATGTGCTCCATCAAAAATAGCATCTAAGCGTGCCCATGCGAACTATGCGCTTAAACGAACTTAGTCGTTTTTACAACACGATCTCTCTCATAGGCCCATATACGCTTATGGCTCTACCCAGGGGGGCGTGTTCAGGGAACGAATCCAGGATGGGCGGCGCGTACCCAGCTTGTCTGGTACGGCCGGTACCCGACCAGTCGATCCGAACTACACCACCCCGTCCTAGTTTGACACCCGTGGTAAACGATCGCGCATGACAGATCGATGCACGGACGTATGCTAGGCAGGAATTATAGACTTCCCGGGTAGGCGCATTGGCCGGAGAGGAGTAGTGACGCAATAGACGCGTATTCAAGAGACAGAGCACATAGAGGTACCAAAGAAGAGAGGGGAGGCATACTTTTAGTATCATTTTTCCAGGCCTTTTCTTTCTTTGTTTTTATTTTAATATTTTGGTGCGTGCTGTAACTTTATTTAGTAAATGATCCTAAACAATAGCTCGCCTGGGTGTTCTCTTTGGGTGCGGATAATCATTATCTCCGCAGAGAACACCACAATTTTAAGTTTAAATATAATAATATATAATATATATATGTATACATATAAGATCCATGTAACACACCCTTATGGGGTATTTAGTCCATTACTCCAGAATTACGTGCGCACCCCAGGTAAATAAAGGGGTACACAACACGTATCTCTTATTATTATTAAAATATATTTGCGGCCCGTTATAGCGGGTCCACAATGGGCAGCTCTGGCTGACCCCATAGCCGTGCTGACATCTAGACAGGAAGAAAAATAATAAGAAAAATAGAATATAATAATAACTTAACAGTTACTTTATCAGGCAGCCCCAGCGTAGCTGAGACTGCATGACGGGATTATGACATTATTGCACTGCAGGATGTTGTATTCTTTACGTTGCACACGGCGTTCTTACAACATCGGAGTCCGCAGTGCTCATTTCGTGTGGGACACAGCTGGGCACCGAAGTGCGTGGCTGTGTCGGATAACCGTAGTCATCCAAGGGACGGGATTCAATTGATCTAACATATATAATAAGAAGAAAAGTATTTAAAAAATAAAGTAATAATTAATACACTTCCATGAATCACACCACTGATGTTTCTGCTGTATCAGAAATTATCACACCTCTGCTGCGAAATTTCCACATTGAGTCTGGGTCCCACGACTGACGGTGGTGGGTCGTGGTGGATGCACTATCATTGCTGAGATGCGTTCCCTGTTACTGGCACTGTCGGAAATGTCTGAAGTGATGGTGGCGGAAATATAAGCGTCTATGATGTCAATAACAGTTACTGCCGGTTCTAGAATATCCATCTGTGAGGCAGCGGTGGTGCTAGTGGTTGCTGACGTAGTTGATGTTGTAGCTGTTGTGGTTGTCGTGGTGGCTGCAGTGGCTGTCGTGGTGATGGCGGTGAGCTGTATCGTAAGCTGAGGCAATGATGTGGGAGAGGATACGGCAGGAGATGACATCTTCCGAGACTTAGCATATTTTAACAGACGATTTGCGGCAACGTTAAGCGCGGGCTGGATGTCCTACGTGTGGGCAATACGTCTCTTTCCCACGTATGGTCATTCCGGCATAGTTCCATTTCTGATGGCTGGGTCAGAAAGGCTTGGAGGCGGATGCTGGATAACATGAGTTGGAGTTATGCTAATCGACGCAGGCTGCGACGGTCCTGGTCCCTCGTCTATGGCCAGGTCTGATGGAGATGGTGACTCCGGGTAACTTGGAATGTCCATTCCCGCAGGTGTCGTGATTACTACCGAAATAGGCTGACTGGCTAAAACTGTCTCAGACACTACGGGTGCAGGTGTAATGGCTGTAGTTGGATGGCTGGTTACTGATGCGGGTGCTGCCGGACTGGATTCTGCGGGAGACTTTAAACTTCTTACTCCGCTTCAGGACCGGTGTAGATGTAGTGACTGGTAGCAGTGTAGAACTTCCCGACGTAGCTGTGGGTAGCATTTCATATCTTGCTGTCGGTACGTTGCTTACGGTAGCCGCGGGAGGACGATGACTAACGAGATATCTACGAGCAGTGTTCTTCGTGCGGGACATTTTCTCAATCGGGAGAACTTTGACCGGAAACCGAGACTCGAAATATGTGGCTAAAACAGCACGATCCTCATTTCTTCCCCGGGAACTAATGTCACTTCTAACACACGGTGATGATGATGGAGCGCGTGGGTCACCCCGTAGCGAGTAGCGGTGTAGAGATACTGAAAGATCACGCAGAAGGCTGACTGGAGGAGATGATCCTTATTAACATGAAGTGTGCGGTCGGATTTTCTCGTAAAAGTTCTGGTAGAGGGCTCTCCGCTAGCTAATAACAAGCTGCCCGGGAACCATTTTGGAACTGGTACCGATTCTTCTTCAGACGAATCCGATAACACTAAATCTTCAAGGAGTGCCATCTCGTTCCCGCATGGTAGGTGGCTGTGGGAACCTTATTCAAAACCTAATGCCCTATCTCTTCATTGTGTTTAACTTTCCAGGCCAAGTATAATAAATGAACTAATAATAAAACAGCAGAATTTAGTTTGCGACACGAAAGAAGCCTAGTGCTATTTGTTCTTCCCTGGTGTCGAGTTTTGATGGGAAGGCAAAGTTTCAGAGCGCGCTTCCTCCTTTTATACTATTTGATGACGTCATAGGCGGCGGATGACCACACCTGGAAGTTTTAACAGGTGATTCGGTCAGCCCTATATGGAAAGTTTCCTCTTTCCTACTCTAGTCGTCTAGGGATTAATTCTTCCGTTATAAAGGGAGTACTTTTAATTATAGGAGGAATGGCTCGTTAACTTTGTCCTAATTTCAGCTTTTAACAGCCTCCGATCAACACAAAAACGTGGTACTACTTTTTCTTTGAGGAGCCTCACCATTTAATTAGAGGTTTTCGGATTGAATGCTTATAAGCTTGCCTGTTTTAATTTTAGGCTGGAGCGCCTAGTGACGTCAGCGGCTTACACCGACTCACCCTCGCCACTCCTCCATCACGCCGTAGTAGTCGCGTCCTTGGGCGGCTCTAGTGTTTAAAGCATTTGATCCAATTTACTAGAAATAGCAGTAAATGTCACGTGGCTTCTAAAAGCATGTGGTTGATCGGAAACATATGTGCCGTTTATGGCAATGGCCAAAATACTGTTGCTGAGGTGTAGTCTGTTGTAAATGGAGATATGGTAAGATATATATGTTGTATCATGAATCTTTAATATATAATGTCCCTTATTTGCGCGAGCTCTTAAACATGCATCTTGTATATGTCTGTAATAGGTAGTTCTCAGCCCGTGTTGATTATGGACTGGAACGCTGGGAAGAGAATTTTTGAAATTCTCTTTGTAATTATACTGTTAGATTTTTGATGCCGCTTTACCGGCCCATGCGCTAATGATTTGTAGCACGGTAGAGCAGTTGTGTTCTTAATAAAAAATTTAACAGTAAAGTTGTAAGTAATTTGATGTGTGGTTTAAACAGATCTATTCAGGCGGTAGATCCCAACAAGATAGCTGTGTTTTCCGAGCGGGAGGGCTTGCCAAGCATTCTCCTCAATGGGTAGAACTAGCTCAGTCCCGGCCTAGACCAGACACATTAATACCATTTAATAATGGTTAAATTACAGTACAACTTGGAAGTGGGTGCCACAGTTATTACAATTTACAATGCCGTCGTTTGGAGATTGTGAATACAGTCAACCTGAGTGTCTGTGTTTCTGATATGTTGGTGATTTGAATCTGATACGCGTGGCTGGTTATCTGTGGATGATACTTGCGCTGTGGTGAAGGTGACATTTTTATGGCCGCCAGGTGCGGGAATGGGGGTGGGGGGGGGGGGGGTGGAGAGGCGGCGTGATTGTCAACTTTATCGAACCCTGAGGGTATTTCGCTCTGTAATGGCCGAGCCCGTGGGCGGGACAGAGTTACTTTAGAGTGCAGATGACCTGTCGGATGCTGTCCTAACTTTGATCAATCCATTATCGAATTCAACTTTTCGGTAGCAAAATCGTACTCGTGACTGACGACAATACGGGCATCTTGCTCTCTTAATAATATTGACTGTTATTACGTGTAGATGATGTATGTAGATTTAGGCTGTTTCCGTACGACGTCGGGGAAAAAGGGAGGGGGGGAAGGAGCGTTGGACAAACGTTCCTCCCGTGATGCGTACTTAGATGGCTGTAATGCATTCCTTATATCCATATAATCAGTTCTCCCATACTGGATAAGAAGGTGTATGGGGGAGATTTGTTGGCTGTTGTCTGTTGATGATAATGTTGTTGTCGGAATGTCCGGGCCGCTGTATGATGCCGATGTTATAAGCGTAGTGGGTGTATTTCAGTTTTCCACTCTGGTGAGCGCCAAGTCTGTTGTTATTGCGGGAGGTGTGGGTCTGCGGGAGATATTGTTTCTCCTGTAGCTTGTGTGGGAGGATTTGTTGCGGGAATTTTTATGACGCTATCAGGAATTAATTAATACCGGTAGGTGCTGCTAAATGAGGTTGTTGCCGATGTTGAATGTCTCTGTTATGCTGAGTATAACAGAGTAGGTATGTGATGTGCGCGCAATGACGAATTGACGTATCCAGTCTTGAGGGCAGGTGTGCTCTGTACTTTCTGCAGTTCTAGACACGCCAAGGCTTCATCCGGCCTCTTCACTTCTATGCTATCCATCCCACAGGAAGCATGGCTTGGGTCAGCCTCAGCTTCCGCTTGTGGTAACTCTATGATGGGGGGCATAGCATGAAGTGGGTGGGAATGGGAAGAGATCGGAGGAACAACTTTTCCATCCGGTCCCACAAAATTCTTCAGATACGACTTCCCAGATCGAGTAGACCCACGCTGAGGAGGGAGAGGGCGAGTACGTATCTCGTCATCGTCGTCAGCATTAGCCGTCACCCATGTTCTGGCTTGCTAGAAGTGGGGCTGAACTGGCACCGTGGTGCTCTGCGCTAACCATGGGAATACTGATTTCTGTAGAAATATCTGTCTGGGTACCGGTGTCACGAGAAACGCCCAGTCCGAGCTCTTGTGCTGGGTCGTCGCTGACACAAGGTTTAAGTCGATCGAAGTGAATGAAGCGGTCAGGCCATCCGAAGCACGGATACGGTAGGGCACGTCCAACGTCTTATCTATTACCACATAGGGGCCTTTCCACTGGTATCTCAGTTTACTTGGTACATGGGCAGATCTTCGTGAATCATGTACCCAAACCATCCTTCCTGCGTCATATGGGTCTCCATGCACCCTCCGGTCATGCTATGTCTTTTGCCGCCAGTGTGCAGTGGATAATGTTTCTCTCACTAACTCGTGGGCTTGTTCTATCCTCTGCCGCAAGAGTTCAACATAGAGAGATGGTGAATTTTTCTCTCCTCGTATCTGAGGCATGGCCAGATCCTGGGGTAAGGCTAATTCATGGCCTATCATTAACCGAGCAGGGGTATAACCCATGCTGGAATGTACTAAAGTGTGGTAAGCCATGAGTACATACGGGAGCCATAGGTTACAATCTCTAAAATCAGGGCGAGTTTCCTTAGTAAGCATCTCCATGAGAGTTCTGTTGAATCTCTCTACCATCTCGTCACTGCTGCCTGTTCAAGACACCCCTTCAAGGAGCATATCCCTCTCTGGTATCTTGATAGCATGGTGTCCAAATTTATTAAGGTTTGCTCAAACGTTGGTCCGAAGACTATTACGTCGTCGATGTAACAAAGACAGATTTCCCATTGCAGGGTGGTTAATACCTGCTCAATGAGTCGTTCAAAGGTTCTGGGAGCGTTGCACAACCCGTAGGGCGTCTTGCGGAATTGGAAAAGGCCATCCCTACAAACGAATGCAGTATTTTCCATGTCAGCTTCGTCCAGGGCTACTTGCCAGTAACCACTAGCCAAGTCAAGGGTACAAAATCACTTGGCTCCGGACAAGGAATCTAAGGCCTGATTTATCCGAGGTAACGGATAAGCGTCCTTGACGTTAAGATCATTAAGGCGGTGGTAGTCAATATAAAACCACAAGGTTCTGTCCTTTTTGCCTGCTAGTACTATTGGGCTAGCCCATGGAGATGCTAAGGGTTCAATAATACCAGTCTGCAACATATCGTTCACTTGTTGGTCTGCTTCCCCTTCCTTATGAATGGGAAGACGTCGTACCAGTTGTTGTATGGGGCGATTATTGCCCATGTCGATGGAGTGTTGTACGAGATGAGTCTCTCCGAGATCCATGTCTCCGGAGGAAAAACTACCACGATATTTGTGTAGTAATTTCCGAATTTCACGTTTCTGTGATTGCTGTAATCCAACTGTGGCACGTAGATACAAATTATGTAAATGTTCGGGTAGATCATCAGTCATATGTGGTGGTGTGTCAGCGGGTGTAGGTGATTCCAATGAGATTATGTCCACTAAATGGCCGCAGCGTACTCCTGGTTCCAGATAGATGGGATATGCGGTACCATTGAACTCTCTAAAGGGTATATTTTCCTTATTAGTAGTATCTACTGTTTTGCGGGGACTTGCGCATTGAGAGGCGATCATATAATCAGGATCGGGTTCCAGCTTGGCGATGTGTGTGTTGCTTCCTAACTGTGGTACAGTGGCCCATAAGATTTGTTCTTGTCCCGGCTCAACCATGGCGGTACTTGATAATATAACTGTACACGTGTCATATAAAGGCGATGCCAGTCCAATAGGTATTCGTCGGCTGTGTATGTTGAGTTCCTGTTGTTTGCAATGTATGATGGCTTCGCTGGCACTGAGGAAATTAGAGCCAAGTAGGGCATTGTTATGAATAGAGGTGATGACAACTCGCTGTATGAATTGCATCTCCTCTATTTGGATGACTAAATTGACTACACTGGCTACGGGCACTTCAGCTCCCATAGCCGTCTGTAGGTAAATGTTTGTAGGTTTAAGGTGAGGTTCCTTATGAGGTGGGATGCTCTCATATAAGCGCTGGTTAAATACTGTGATAGAAGCACTGGTGTCGATGGTGACACTGGTGGAAACACACTAAACAGACAGACACATTTGTAAATTACTTTGCGGTGTACCTGTGGAAGAGTTTCCAATGACGCCGTCTGAAACAATGGTGTCGGAGCCGAATCACTCTGTATGTACTCTGACTGTTTCCGAATTGCTTCTCTCAATGTGGTGGATGGCTGAGTGAGGAAAGGGCCAGTTCGTCGTCGCCGTTGCTGTGAGGGCTGCGGTGAAGGCGAAGCTTGGGGTAGCAATGATGATGGAGATGTTGCTGTTTTAGGATATGCTGTATTGGTGTAGACAACGGTGCACACAGGATGACGGATAAGCTCTACCTGTCCACGCCATTTCCTACAATACTTCATGGGATGTTTGGTGAAGCACAGAAGAAACAGTGCTGCCGCCAGGGGCGTGTTTTTCCCTGTTTATGTCGGCGCTTGCGAATCCATGAGGCAGAGTGAACCATTTCTCCCGAGTCGCTGCTGTCTGTGGATGTGGGAGATGTTGCTGGATGGGGTGGTGTTTTGCATACCACCAAAGGATACCGAGAATTCGGTGTCTAGTTGGTAAGACGTGGTGATTTCAAAAACGTTGTTTCAGCGGAGGTGCTACAACCTACCACTGCCGTTTTACATAGGAAAGAAGGTTTGTTATGTGTGGAGAAAGAGGGGGGTGGCAATGCTGCGGATGGGGGAGGCAACGTAGGCATTGACATATGTGAAGCTGTGCATTTAGCTGTTGGTGTAAAAGATGATTTCGGTGGGTGATGGTTAGCCACTGAACGTTGTTGTGCGAAGGGGGCAGTTGAGCCGGGAAGCGGATACGGGCACCGAGGTGACTCTAATTTCGGTGCCCTTAAGAGTTTGACGGCTTCTCCAGTTGTGGTGTGCTGCGGTCAGGGGCAGGCGTTGTAGAGGGAGGTCGGTTAGGACACCGTTCCCTCCAATGGCCTGGGTGTCCGCATCCGAAACAGGTGTTTGGTGGCGGTGCGGTGCTGGTGGTGTTTGTTGTCCTAAGGTGTGTGGTGGCGAGATTGGTGCTGAGTGTCATGACTAAATTTGTTAGTGTGGAGATCTGTTTATTGACCTCATCTATACGTTCTTTCATGTTGCTGTTGTTATTGTTGCGCTGGTTCCCGTGCCCGGGGGCCCCATTGTAGTGTCCTCTACTGGCACGCCGCCTTCCTCCTGGCACTTGATTCTGATTGGAATACTGTATAGCGGGTGGTGGTGATGTATGTGCGGTTGGTGTTGATGAACTAGGGGGAGCATTAGTGGGCGTGGCGATAGCTGCACCTTCTATCTCGTTGATAGGATGGAGTTGGCGTCGGCTACTCTTTTCCCGCTCCAGAAAGTTTTCTATATGGACCACAGTTGCCGTTTATTGAGCCAAAATACCGTGGTCGCCTAGACACAACTTTTCTTTCAGGGCGGGTTCACAGCTCAATGCATCGATGAAGGTGTCGAGATGCAGATGGATTATGCCTTCCATGTTGGTGCTCGGATATGCGTGGGTGACTAGCATTCTGATTCATCTAGCTAACTCGCGAAGAGTTTCTCCCGTGCGTCGTCGGAGATTCTTGAGTTGAAGATGACTGGTTTCTCCGAGAGCTGTGTCGCCAAATTGCTCCGTTAATGCTCATTCCAATTGAGTGTAAGTGGGTGTGTAGTCAGTCCCAAGATCCGCAAGAACTTGAAGGGCTTTTCCAGAAAGCTTTGCGGCGAGATATTCGCCCATTTGCTGATCATTCCAGCGGTTAGTCCGACTTATGATTTCGAACTGGATTTTGCAATTGGTCCAGTCATTTCCCCCGCTAAATTCGGGAGGGAGAATGACTCGGCCAAGACTGCAGGAAGAATGAAGTGGTTGAAATCCGGCTGGTGTGGATACCTGAGAGACTGACGAGTATTGTGAAGCTGGTCGTTGTGTTGGTGGTAGTGGTGGTGGTGTTGGTGTGTCCCGTCGATGACCTAAGTTTGGCTATCGTGTTACTGAAATTGAAACGTCATTCTTTGGTTGACATGTGTTGATGCATTCTCAGGAAGCTGGAAAGTTCCCACAGGTTGGTTCCCGCAAACAGGATTCCCGCAAGCAACTCATGGCGGGAGCACATCGCCCAGGATTGTAAGCACAATATAGAGAATGTCTAACGAGTAGTCAGTAAGAGATACAATAGAATTACTGCTGTGAAGAAAGTTCCCGTACACCGATGGTACGGATGGAAGTTGACAACAACCCGATCATAAGCAGGGGTTGTTAGATGCAGATGAAGATACAAAACAAATCTTAACGGTGCTGGGTACGTCAGCCAGCTCTGAAGACGCACCAGGCAAAGTTTACTTGCTCGGTCGAAAGTTAGAAGAACCTGCACGGCATCAGTGCGGGGATGGTTGAAATACCACTTTTTGGCGTGGCCCGCAGATCCGGCGAGTCATCCACCAAAGAACATCACTTTCTCAACATCTGTAGAATCACATTTTCAGGCCGTAAAGGCCTCACTGAAAGTTCGTATTCCAAAGTAGATCTTGATATTCGTGAACAATAATTAGAAAGTTCCAAATTGCTCCCGCAAGAAGGAAGTTACAAAATTGTTTTAGTGCGGGGGGGGGGGGTTTGGGTAACTGTTAGCTACGGGAGAAAAACCGACAGAAAGTGAAGTAATATGCGTATTGTCTGTCGCGCTGATAGTAGCTGGTACAGGTCCAACCTGTTCGGCCCCTGGCCAAGGATGCTCTCGATCTCTGGATCGCGTCTCCTTTTATACTACTCGTGACGTCACAGGCGCAAGCTCCAGCCAATCATCGGCCGAGCAACAGCCAATCAGCGCGTAGCTAATAATAACGCAGTCGAATGTTCTAGAAGTTCTGCGTCCACATGGTTATGACGTCACGGCAAAATTTTGAAGATAATCAAAAAGGGATTTTCTGTGGATAACTCTTAACCGATTTTGAAATGGTTTACAGATTTAAAAAGCCCGTCTAACTCTGGTCTTGATTAATGCCAGATTCGGCGGGAACACATAATCCAAAAGAATTACAGGGTATCATCTCGGTACACTAAAAGCGTCATCCCATCTTGGTCGTAAACTACGTGCTCCGTCAAAAATAGCATCTAAGCGTGCACATGCGCACTATGCGCTTTAACGATAGGCCCATATACGCTTATGGCTCTACCCAGGGGGGCATGTTCAGGGAACGAATCCAGGACGGGTGGCGCGTACCCAGTTTGGCTGGTACGGCTGGTACCCGACCGGTCGATCCGAACAACAAACATGTGAACAAGGTTTGTTCAGCTTTTGCGTTAGATGAAGACCGTGACGTTTCTTGAGTTTCATGCCAAGCAGTTTCACAGAAGGTCTTTAAATGTAATTTTTAAAATAGCGCAAAATCGAAGATGGCCATCATGGATCTGTCCCTATGGATCCTTCCTGCCCAGCAGTTCATATGGACTCGCTTAAAGAATATGATGGGCATATGCGGGATAAATAGATAGATGAGGTAGCAACATAATTACGTCAAATTAGTAACAAACTAATCAACAGCTAGTGTGTATGGAATAAGTAATTTAAATTATGATTTCGCAGCCTCTTACTTAGCCATATTGGCGTGTAGGTGTCAGAGGAACATTTTGCCTGGGCTATCAAAAGAAGGCCTTCAAATGTCTGATTTTGTTTACGTGTGGATAGTGGCATCATCGTTTATGGTTAGAACTCAAAGGGCTTGACATGGCTAAACATGTGTATCACGACCATACGAGTTGGTAGGGAAGAGGGTGTGTGTGTATGTGCGTGCGTGCACGCGTGCGTGCGTACGAGCGTGCGTGCGCGCGTGTGTGTGATGGGTGGGGGTGATGGGGAGGGGGTTGGGGTGCTTATTGTCATAAAAATAGCACATTATTATAAAATCCAAGAGGATGATATTTATTACTTAGAGATGTAGGAGATAAATGAGATGGCTTCTAAGCGCATCTAATTTTTTACATTCTTTCCATGGAGGCCTCAGCCACACCCTCCTCGCATTCTATATGTGCGGGGGCCTGTGGTTGGGTGTATGTGTGTGTGTACGTGCGTGCGTGCGTGTGTGTGCGCGTGTGTGTGTGTGTGTGTGTGTGTGTGCAACAAATGTTCGACACATTCCTCAAATACATCCATCGACATTGCACTTCGACCACGTGTATACAAATTATTTCTACCTTTGCGTCTGCTCCACACGTCAATTAAAATGTTGAGTTTGAGAGTTGCTGTTAATTCTAATATCCCTTAGTGTTGCCACATTGCTGCACCCAGCCGCCCATCATTGTACATATATTCTATTCTACCCACTAAGCAGGGGCATGGACCAGTATCCACTTCAAAAATTAAAATAGCCTATGACTATGTATCTTACCTTTACTTGCAAAGACACATGCAACTTTCACAGATAAAAAAGTCAATATGTCACATGTAACTGCCACTACATATATAGCGTTTGCCTTGCTGATTTGATTCGGCCTAGAAGCACTTCCATATAACTTTTATGGACTTCTGTTAAAACATCCAAACTTTAATACAACTGCTCAGTCCGCTCTGAATATTCAAAAATTTTAGTTTAAAGTTCTAAAGTAAAGTTTACTCATTTTACACTAAAGGGAACAGCAGCCCCCCCCCCCGAAGTCAACACATGTACAGTTTCTAAGAACCAATCTCTCTAGCACCACCAGCATCAAACTAAAATGGGTTTACTGTAACTTATGTCTTGTGCTTAGAGGTCATGTGTCATCCGTGATCAGAATACAATGTTTCTAATAGCGTTGCATAAATGAAAGGTTTGAGAGCGAAATTAAAAATATGATTTCCGTAAAATATCTAGCATCTATCTGGTGGAATAATAGATTTACTCCCACAGTACTGTGTGGAAATGATACTTTTATAACTGGTGGAAAACATCTCACGTATAGACAGCCGTCACTTCCAAATCTCGTGAGAACCGCATGTTATCATACCGTTCTATAATAGACTCAGCGAAATTACTAGTCCACAGTCTCGTGGTCGTGATTATCTTGTATATTGTATTGTGACGATTCTAATCACATGGTGAGATCCCGGATCTTTATGCTCCTAGTTTATAGTGATTATTGTTGTTTGTCACGTGATAACCTATATACAGCCTTGGGTATTTTTAATTTGTCATGTTGAAGATTACCATACCCTCATGCATAACCATGTAGTTTATAGTCCAGAGTTTTCCGACAAAACCTAATCACAGTATCATGCCCATTAATACGACTCATACTCTATTTTTCGAAGCCATCGCTGCAGTCATCATTGTCGTCGCCAGTGTCATTTTCAAACCCCGCCACTCTACCACTCGTCCTCGTCCTCGTCCTCCTCCTTGTTGACACGTTGTCGTCGACGTCGTCATCATTGTCAAACGACCGAACACATCTGTGCTCAAAATCAACAAGAAAATGCCCATACACGTTATGTTCCAGAATGTTCCTGAACGTACAAACAAATTTTATAATTTAAGGTAAGGGTTCCATAAAACACATCATGGGATGAATCGAAAATCAGATATTCTTATAATATTGATAGCCAGACTTAAGTCTCAATCCCTAGCTTCATTGACATCCATTCATCAACAAAGGAGCATTAGCTACCTAAACGTGCACGCACTTCTAAAACCCTAATTTAGCAACGAAAATCTGTCTCCATTTTGATGTCAATATTTATCCCTAGAATATCCCATTGAATTTAATCAAATTCTATTTATCAATAACAGTGGCGCGTCGAGTATAAAGCTCACAATATGGTTCGCCCGATCAACTCTTGAGCTAATAGATTTAATTCTGGATGACTAACCTATTGGTGCTTAGCAACTAATTGGTTTGAGTCAATAATTTCAACATGTGGCTCTTTTAAACTGGCATGCATACATGGGTTTTACAAGTCGATTCGTTTATTCTGGTTTAAGTAAATAAATTCTCTACGCTACCACTCAAAATACTGGACACATATCTGTCAAAATAACGATACTAAGATTGTAAACTTCCCATAGACTAAGAAATACTGTTCTGGTATGTCCACAGCTCGAGTGTGTGAAGGGAATCGGAAGCAGATAGTTAATAAATCAGAAATCTAACCCCAGATATTTAATAGGAGTGTTGTTAGTGCTTCATAACAAGCCGTATTGAATACATGAGATGCATCATTCTGAAAGTAAGCAGAAAATGGTAACATAGTAACATGTTACTACTTCATCACAGATTATGTAATATACAACGTGATGCTCAATTGTTTAACACGTGAACTGTTTTAATTTCCAATTAATTTAATCATAAAATAAGATCCTATAACCTTATCCCATTTACCTAAGTCCTATTGGAAATGTTTTAGTTTGAAGCAAGATGTTTCAGTTACTTGACATTTGATGGAACTAGTGCTCGATTTATTCGATTATATGCTGCTGTTCATCGGGAAAGTATTGGATTAAGTCTATCACATATCACGGGCTTATCATATTCATCACAGAAATACCAGCATCGAAAGGCAGCCATACTGGCCAACTATTGCATACCTTAAACATCATTTCATTGAAAACCTTTGCCTAAAATTACTAGTAGCCCTCAGTCGGGTTAGTTTCAAAGATCTTTCCAAACCTTTCCCTGTAAGATGTCAATATGATCACGAGACCTGGGGTCAAATACTTTCAAAGGTATTTATATGCAAATGCAAATGCAAATACTTCACATTGGTTCAAATAGTTTCAACTTTGTTCAAATGCAAACACTTTTCTAAAAGTATTTCAAATACTTCAAATACTTTCAAATACTTTTCATTAATACAATAGCCATATCAGATATAACTCTCCTGATTTCTGAGAGGAAATGGGTTAAACAGTTGTACACTGTATTATAATATGTACCAGACAGCAGCATCTTTCAGTTATATTGATTTCCAACTGTTAAAATGCTACATATACCCATATAGAGTCAAACGTGTATTAACAGACCATCCAAAGGCGAATAGAGCTTCTCACTTAAACCGTTAACACTTAACCCCGGCATGACTAGCTCGGTAACAGAGCCAGTTGCTACAGCAATAAATTTTCAAAGAATTTCCTCTCTTGGTTTGCAAATGGACATTTTCTTTGAGAAAATCGAAAATTTCTTGAACAACTTTGATGGTTAGGGTTACTGCCTGATCTCTTATTATGTAGAGGATCAAATGTATTGCTTTTAAATTGGATTTGCAAATTGAAGAAAGTTGTCTATATACCAGATAGCTCTCTTATTGGCACATCTAAGTGATTGCTGTGAATGCTAAACCATGGAATTAAGCACTAACTTAAAAGAAACGTCGTATTTTGTATGAGGTACATGTGGAATATTGTCTGTTTTAGTGAAAGTAAACCATCCTATTCAGTTTCTAAGTGTCTATTATATATTTCTTGTAAAATCATAAGTTTCTTCCAGGTAGCTGGTGACATTTTAAACTGTGACTTTCATATTCTTTTTTCAGATTTTGAAAAGTTAGCCTAGCTTAGGCTCACTCCAGGCAAATTGTTTTCAAACTATTTAACAGAAGGGACCTTAAGGCAGATAATCTCTTAGGATAGTACAGCTGTTGAGAATTTTGAAAATAATTTGAATGGAAGTGTTTGCGGCGTTAGACGATTAGATGTTGTATTGGATATTATAAACAGGTAGTCAATAAAGCAGATTTGACAGCAACCTATTCATTACGGTAATAAATATCTTAACAGTGTAAGTTTAAAGAAAGTATACACATTCTTAAAGCTAATAAATCCTTTTAGTTTAAAAATGATTGCACTGAAAGCAATTTCTCAATTAGGAATAGATACCTTTCAGTCAACTTTTTTACAAATGGACATTCCTATTGATAAATTTTCTACATTATTGACTGATTTATTCCATTAAATGGTTAAACACTGATTTGTATAGTTTAAATCCACAAACCCCCCTTTTATTGCTATGATACATCATACGGTAGCCATTCATCTTCTCTATTCATTTTCCCACACACATCCGTATCACTTCTAATCACAACTGCCCTCACTGGCTAAACTCACAATATTCTAACTATACTCGCCCGTCTCTTATATTTTCTTTCATTATGTTTAACCCATTTAATGAGAACTTTTTTAGTTATTTTGAAATTAATTTGTCTGGAAGTTGTTGATGCCTAAGACAGCAACGCCTTCCATTCAAATTAATTTCGAAATATTCAACAGCTTTCCTGTATAGTTGCGTTCAAATTGTGTTAAAGGCCAGTTTCATGGGTGAAAGGGTTACATAATCTATACATTTTCTTATAGGTAAAATTATTTGACAGAAAGTATATTCTTCAACAGGAACCAATACAGTCCAAAACAGAAAAAATGTCTGGTGTAGGTTTGACAATGTTTTAATATGTTGCTGTCACATTAGATACCAACAGTTTACAGCAATTTTGTTTTCAGAATGTACACAAGTTAACAATTGACTTTGGGAAGTTGATATTTCAGTGGTAAAAGTGGTTTGCTGTCTATATATATATTGTATGAAAACTACTTGAATTTTCAAATACTTTAACAAAAGTATTTAAATGCAAATGTAAATAGTTGTGATTTGGAATTTTCAAATGCAAATGCAAATACTTGAAAAAAGTATCTAAATGCATATAAATGCAAATACATTTGCATTTGCCCCCCAGACCTGATGATTACTAATCATTAATAGGCACGTGCTGTCAATATCTACATAATGGTTTTATAACCGTAACCTATTTTCGCGAGTACATCATGACTTTATCCTTATTGATACGTGCGTCACCACACATTCTTTAAAGGCATATGATAACATTAGGAGGTAGAGATATGAATCATTTCCAATACCTGTCTAGGAGACATTACAGGCATTAGTCAGAGAAAGACAATGCACCAGTGCTAGTGTGATTAAAAAGGGCAGCGAAAGTGAAGTTCTAATATTAATCCACAAGCCAGGACGTCCAATCATGTTATTATTGTCATCCTCTGCGAAATGGCTAACTTGTCTTCAAACAGCCAATCTTCAATGAACCTCAAATCATCCAATTAACCTGAATTCATCATCGATTTAATTCTCGGACTGTTAACGTTTCTCCATTTCTCAGAATCATATTTGCACTATGGATTAATAAAGTCTTGAGGTATTTTAAGACACTGTGTAATTACATCATGTGAATAATAACACTATCCATTGAGTTATGTCTCCTTTGATCATTGCTGACAATGGTAACCGATTTCAATGTATAATGAAATTGTCCCATAATATTATAATGAAACTTATATAGTACCAAAGGAGAAAATCAATATAATTTCATGTTGGGTAAAAAACTGTTGCACAGCGTTGGAAAATCTAATCATAAACCATTTTCTCCTCACTTTCGCTTAACTGCATTTCTTATCTTTTCATGTCAAATGGCTCACAACGAGGTGAACAGTCACGAGCGATGGCATGGTCTGAAAACAAAAATGGCTAAGAAAATTTCGTAACAACCAATCACATGGTGGTGTACATTTGATGAATTTTATTCTCAATACCTTATCTTCTGTAACGATTACCAAACGTGTATGAATGTAAGACGCATAATCCAAAAGATTAATTTCGACCTGATGGGGTTGCAAGACTATTGTAAGTGCATGATGCAGAACAGTATTATCATGAACAGACACCATCGAGAATTAATAAAAATGGATGTCCCAATATGGTGTTGGTCACTTTATAGTTAATGAAAATAAAAAAATATTAACACCTATTTAGCGATTCCAGGTCTCGCATGTCAACCCTATTGAATGGAATTTGACCGACCTTTGATCACATAAGCACGAAACCAAGTGCTTTCTTCAGGACCACAAGAAAGGTCCAGGTTCTGCTGGAAGGATATTCAACATACATGGATGGGAGAACACATGCTTGGTAAAGATGTCTCCTGTAGATCTTCAGTTATTGCATTCTGCTCAGATGGCACACACTCACGCACACGCACTCTGCGCACGCAGGTGCACAGATAATCGGTCAGGAAATGTTCACCGGAACAGAAAATGAAAACAGAAATCTGTTCCTCCTTTGCTCACTAAGATATCGAGTGCCATTGTGGTGTCATGTTTATCACTCATATTCATCATGATTTGGAGTATTAGATTCTTAATTAACAAAGCATTCAGGTTTCAGTTACTACTATGGATTAATCTCATCAAGGCGAAGCTTCACAAGGTGGGATTGCACACATATTCTTAGCCACTCATTATGTTTCTCTTATTATTCTCTAATCTAATCATTAATTAATGGCAGTGAAATGTTGAAGTTTAAGTATGTTGACACACTCTCTTGTGAATGGTACAGTGGAATAGATAACGGAAACGGAGATTTTTCGTCGAGCATTCCAATCACACTGCCCTGTCTCATTAAGGGATATAGCGGCATGACTGGATTTCACCTTTGTGATTGGTATAAGACGCATCGAATTTTCTAGTAGTTATTGAGTTTATAGGATGAAATAGTTATTGTTTGTTAATATTGCAACACTATTCGTAATTTAGAAATAATATGATCAATATAATTTTTTCATCAATATGGCTAAGTGTAATGCGCTTAAGAATTTGCATTTTAGAGCAAACTACCTTTATAGGTTATTCGCATAAAACATGTTTCTGGAGAGCTACCAGCAGACGGCTTCTTGGAGCGCTATGTAAGGACAACATCTGTTAGAGCTACACTTAAATCTCGCTATGACGGACAGCATATGACCAGCATAGAGAAAAGAGATATGGTCATTTCATACAAGTGAGTTACCATAGAAAATGAGATTTTGCATGCACGGGGATGCTCGCCTTATAAGATGAGAGCCACCGCCGTCTGGTAACCGGATGTATTTCCTATGACAACTGTATGTTATGAAACTACCACCTGTCGTCATTAATGTGGTCGGCTCTGAGATTATTAACATTTGACATTTTCTCACTAGATCACTTATTTTCTCCTCGAGAAAATATTGCAGAAATTATTACTGAGATACGGGTTGTTTATCTTCACAGTTGCACGTCATCGTCTCAGGAATATTACAAATTTTGTAATTTCTTTGAGGGCAGTTAATAATGTACATTTGTGTTCAAATCGTTCTCAGGACTGACGAGGCCTGTCAGAAATCGTGTTGCACCAATCAATCGATTTGATCCACGAAATCCCAGCTCACTTAAACCTGTCTATGACAGACACCTTGTGAGTCATCAAAGAGTGGCCACTAACGAGAAGAGAGCGATCCATTTCTATCTATGCCTGGCCCATTTCTAGCTAAGCTACTTTCTATCAGTGTTTGAATCCAATTTACCACTTTGATCCTTGCATTCCCAGAATCCCAATTTCAACACAACTCTACATGGAACCTGCGACCTGCACCCCCAACCCCCCATCCCCACCCCCACCAACCAACACCCACAATCAAATTAGTTTCAAAATATCATGAAAGTTTTTTAATAAATCATAAATTGACCCTAAAATAACCAAGGTTCAAATGCAGAAAACATATGGAGAAAATTTGAAACTGAATTTCTTTTTGATGTCGACAACTCCTAAGCATCATAGATTTATTCAAATCAGAAAACCACTTGTGGATGTAAATGTCTTTTAACACCCGTAACCACAGCATAATAAGTATAAACTGGATAAAAATCAGCCCGAAAATAATCAATGTCCAAATGCTGTAAAACTATGGAACAATTCGAAGACATACAATTCAGATGTTTACTGTTGGACCTATGCACCCTTCGCGTGACCTATGTCATTCGCGTGTGATGTCAGCTAACAAGTAACAAATTTTGACAATGACGTCAGACACTAGAGTGACAGAAAATATAGCTCCAGCGATCGTTTTATTGAACCACCATTATTTAGTGCAATGCACAGATCTACATGTTTCAAGGTTTATGGCGATGCTTCAAATACATAGAGTCGGTGATTACCAGTACAGCCCTTGAAATAGTCTGAAAATATACCGATATTTTCTGATGAAAACAGCCCAGAACACATGAAGGCATCGTCAAACTTACACCAAAGACCAAGAGATAAGCCAATATATGGTCATTTTTCAAGACCCAATCTGTCAAGTAGATAGACATTCGTGTTCAATTTAAATATATAAGTTGTACTATTTGAAACTAATAATAGTTGCTGGTGAAATTAATAGTAGTTTGAGTTCATTTACCTCGAGTATATGCTGCTGCTGTCATGTCCCGTACGTGTCTCCTGATGTTGTTGCTGAATAGAACAACAAGCAATGAATGCACACATATTATTATCTATAATACGGTGTTAGAACCATGCTAAAACGATAACTAGATGCATTCATATCGAACATCCAATCGCCAATGAACATCAACGTTTCCAATCAACCTGAGTTTTGCATCGATCTTATTCTAGGGGCTGATAGCTAGTGCTCATTTCTCTGAATATAATCACTCCATGGATTAATGTAATCTGTTATTTTAAGACACTCTGTAATTACAGCATGTGACTAATAACGCTTTCCTTTATTCACTGCTAACGATTGCAAACTATTTCCCATACACACATAGAATCAGTAATATTATAATGAAACTTATATAATATCAAATGAGAAAACAAAACATGATTTCATAGAGGGTGTTACACATCTTTGGAAACCATGTTCTCATCTCTGTAAAATCCGTTTAATTTGAAATCAATTGCCATCTTTTGGTATCATCCGTTTGATCAATAACAATATAGTTGAAATTAAAGTTGTATTAACTAGTAAAACATTGTCTATTCACAAGAAATAAGTTTCTCCTCATTTTCAATTCCAGATGAAACCAGCTGTGGTGAATTCAACATAGTTAGTAAGGTCTTCTGCACATGTTTCTGTCGCGTAACTGCATTCCTTATCTGTTTATGGAAAATGTCTTACAACGAGGTGAACAGTCGTGATTGATGACTTGCTGTGAATTAGCGGACAAACCTACTTAGAAAGCAAACGCATCGTGTTGGTGCAGATTTGATGAATTCCATTCTCAACTCTTTATCCTCCATGCAGATGACCAAAAACAATGGATGAAGGTAAGACATATAATCGCGTAATTGAATAATGCAGAAACATGGATGCCTGATAAAATGTCTGCCACCTTGACGTTGGTGAAAATAAAACAATCTTAACAAGTATTTAGTGATTCTAGGTTAGCCTTATTTAAGTGATCACAAAATCAAATGGTTTCCTCAGGCCCCCAAGAGATGTGGAGCTGTACTGGTAGGAAATTCAACAAATATTGATGGGAGGGCAAATTTTTGTTGGAGACACCTCCCATAGAAGATGAATTGTCAAATCCTGTTCAGAGCGCACACACAACTCACACTCACTCTGTATGGGCACGTGCGGAGATAATCGGGCAGAAAACACTAGCCATGAACAAAAAATTAAAACCGAAATCTGTTCTTCCTCTGCCCACACATCTAACAAGTGCCTTTGTAGTATCATATGTGTAAGTCATAGGCATCGGAAATTTTAGTATGTATGATGTATGATTACTGTATTCTGTGGCTGTAGTAGTAGAGACAATAAGTCCTTCTTAGCTTTTGCCCACTGTTTCTTGTCCTCAGCCAAAATATTTAGCTTCCACAGATCCATTCTTGATTTGACTGTACCGGGTCCTGCTTTCTCGAGGTCACCTCGTACCACACAAGTAACCGACTTATGCAATTGCGACCTCTCGTGGCTTTGTATTTGCTGGCTCCCAATAGGGAGAATTCCAAGGCTCTCTGTGCTGGTAAGTCTCCTGGTACCCTTAACACATGGCCAACCATGGATCATCTTTGCTGGGCGACTTTTACGGACAGCGGCGATGTATTACACATCTTGCATAGTGTAACATTGAAAATTATGCAATCTGGCCATCGATGTCTAGTGATGGTGAGTTTGACAGTGTTCTTTGATCACTTGGTCACAATATCAAGTGGGAATGGTGGCAGTCATCAAGTTTGTCTAGTGCTGCCGTTGGATCTGCCCAGCTGTTACAGTTATACAGCATCAACGAATTTGAGTGTTAGATCATAATTAATTATCATTTCATTTCTTTTTCAAGTATTCTTGCAATTACATCCTCGTAATGACAATTGTCTATTAAAGGAAAAAATTCATAGATTTTTTGCCATTATTATCAATACTATGATAATTTGCCTCATAATTTAAGTGAGCTAATGAACTATGTAATTAGGCAGACATGTTCATTACATATGTCCATACAGGAGTGGTAATTCAACAATGGCGACATTCGAGACATATTTCCACCTCTCGGGTGGTCGGTTCTGAGATTGTTAACATCCGACCTGCTCTCACTAGACACCTTCATTTTTCCTCAAGGAAAGTATTGCGGAAATTATTACTGAGGTAGCGGAACCACATAGCGATTGTAATACATAAAAAGAACGATCACGCGTGTTGTGTTGCATGTCATCATGGCAAGAGTTTTACAGATTAATTATATTGTATTTTCTTTGAGGGCATTTAATAACTTAGAATCGTGTTATAAAAGAATTGTCCTCAGGGTCTGGGCCGCCGATGCATGTCAGAAATCACATTACGACAATCAGTTATTTTGATGTACGTAATTTCTGACAATGATCTGACAATGAGTCAGGTCCGGAGATTACATCGCCTCTACCAAGATATGCATGTCTGCTAAAGATGGAAATTGACCCAGTTCACTAAAACCTGTCTATAACTGGCAGCTTATGAGCCATCAAAATGTGCATTTAGAGCCAAATCGTTGGAGTTTCCTTAAGGTTGGTTCCAGCTCCATTTAAGTGAACCTCCATTATTTACCAATAAAGGAAAGGCGTCACAAAAGAGAGGTGACTGCAATAGCGTAGTCTGATTATTTCAAGCAAAGTAGCAATGATCCATATGCATATAGGTGTTGGTTACCATTTACAGCGTAAATTCCAATTGAAACTGTTATGAATACAGACCAGAACACGATGAAGCATCGGCAAACTCACTCCAGAGACAAACTATACTTGGAAACCAAGATGTGAACAATTACTAAGGACCTATCTAGCACCGCGTCGTCAAAGCTAAAACGGTTTTATTTATGGCTTGCATGTAAAGGTCTGCTCTCATCGGTTACTATAGTGTGGTGTTTCTTTGATTGTTGATTGAATCAAAGGTTTGACAGTAAAATTACAAATAAGAGTTCACCAACTCATCTGACAACTATCTTGTCTCATAGACATACTTTAAGAGACTTACAAGGAAATGACACTTTATGCACTGGTGGAAATAAATAACAGTAGGCCTAATGGACCGTTCAGTTTTAGATACGCTCCGCCCATCTTGAACTAAGGTTCACCCACACTTCTCCTGTGTTGGGATCAATCGATCCCTGAACTACCTGTCTATCAATTTCCAGAAAGCTTACAGCTAAGCTGTTGAATATTTTGAAGTATGCCTATGGCAGCAACAGCACCCAGTCAAATTGGATTCAAAATATTCAACATGATGTTTATTAAATAGTAAAGACATACAATTCGTACAACAACACTTAGTCTGTCACCAACTATGTGTTTGTGACGTACTTATCTACGTCATTGATTATGACGTCACCCTTCACGTAGTTGATTGTGACGTCATATGATAGATATTATATGGTTAATTTATAGTGCTTATTAAAAAATTGCTTAGAGCAATTTTTTGATAAGCGCTATGCAAATAAGCCATATAATAATAATGGATAAACCGAAAAGGTCAATTTTCTAAATTCGGGAGACCTGCACGGAACTATTCTCCAGCCTCATGGGAGTGATTATATTGTATGTTGTATTGTGATGATTGTAATTCTTTGGTTAGCTCGTGGATCTTTCTGACCCTAGTGTCCTACAGATTATTACTGTTTATCATATCATATGCCTTGCGTATTATTATTTTGCGGCATTACCATATTTTCTGACTCATACATAAACACGTAGTGTGTAACCCACATTTGGCGACAATAATTAAGCACAGTACTGTATCCATTAATGCACCACATACTCTAATTCATCTATGTCGTCGCCGCCGCCGCCGCTCCCGCTGCTGCCGCCGCCGCCACCGTCGTCGTCGTCGTCGTTTCTTTGGATATTATGCGTGAGAAAAGACGATGAATTGACGACATGGATGTGTATTGAGCATGTTCAATGGCATGTGACAACCGGCGATCGACAGGCGGTGCGATAAAGCTGGCATATTTAGGTTATGTAAGTGGCGGTTTCTCAAGGATACCAAAACAAAGCAGGCTCGATTTGGAAAGATATTCAACAAACATTGATGGAAGAACATGTTTGTTGAAGATTTCTTCCATAGAACTTGAGTTATAACATCCTGGTCACACAGCATACATGCATGCACACTGGCTTTGTGCATTCATTCTCGCACGCAGACAATAGGGCCGAAAACGTTAAACAAGCACAGAAAATGAAATAGTAAATATGTTCGTCCTTTGCTCACTTAGCTTCCGAGTGGCTTCTTCGTGGCATGATTGTCGCATCTATGCATCAGGACGATATTAAACGTCAGATCTATAGTTAATCAGCATTTTATTTTCCGGTATTGCTGCGTTTAATGGTGTGTGTAATTGTGTGGGTATTGTAATTACAATCTCGCTATGAAAACTGTTCTTTGAAGGGACATGCATTGGATTTGTGCCTTTATTATCAATTGTATTATAATTTGCATCATCATTTAAGTGAACTAATGAACCATGTAATTAGGGAGACATGTTCATTAACTATGCCCCGATAGGAGTGTTAATTCAGCACCGGTGGCTTTCGAGACATGTCAATTGAACCTATTGCTAGTATAGGCACGTGGTGACGCTAATTCGCCGCTCCTTAAGCTGCTCTTATTATTTCCTAATCTAATCATTAATTAACGGCAGAGAAATGTCGAGGTTTAATGGTGACGAGATACTCTCTCGAAAATGCTACAGTGGCATTGGTGACCGAGCCGCGAATTCATCACCGAACACTCCAGCCCTACGCCTACTACTCATTAGGTGATACCGCGGCGTGACGGGATTTGATCTTCGTGATTGGCAGAACACGTCCCACCTATGTATCGACTGCTCTAGTAACCATGGAGATTCTAGGATGAACATACAAACAGAGTTCTAACATTGTAGCATCATGTTCATAAGAAAGGGATCTTGCACGGATCACTCAACTCATAGATGAGTATTTACCAATCAATCATGCATTGGTGGCAAATGCAAATTATTGACACTGTTAACTAATTTAGATATAATCCGATCAATTTACTTTTTATCAAATATAGCAAATTTTGATTCGCAAGATCCTATGGCTTTTGGAGCCAAACGAATAATATAAGACATGTTTCACCATCTACCAGTAGGCGCCTTTATGGCGCAGTGTGTACGCAGAGAGTATGTCAGAACCACACATAAACCTCGCTATAGTGGACAGGATAGGACCATCACCCACTAATGATGGTCGCTTAATAGAGGACATTCACAAACAAATTGCACAAGATGGTATAAACGATCCACTGCTATGTGGTAAGCAGATATATTTCCAAGGACCTGTTCAAGTTCCTGTATTAAATGAACACATGTCGCCACTCTTTGCCACTTCTAGGGTAGTCAGCTCTGAGAATGCTAACATTTAGCCTACTCTCACTAGACAACTTCTTTTCTCCATAAGGTAAATATTGTGAAAATTATTACCGAGGTAGCGGCACCACATAAAGAATGCAATACATACAAAGACCGATCCAGCACGTTGCTTATCTCTACAGTTACACGTCATCGTCCCAGAAATATTACCGATTAATTATGTTCTATTTCCTCTGAGGGCATTTAATAAAGTCGATTAGTTTTAGGATATAATGGTACACCGGACTGGCGAGGCATGTCATAAATCTTGTTGCGCAAATCAGTCGCTTTGATGTACAGAACCCGTGGCAATGAGTCAGACAATGACATCATATTATGCCGAGTTGTGCTTGTCCTCTAAAGCTGAAAATTGGCCCAGTTCAATCAAACCTGTCTATGACGGACACATTATGGGCCATCACACAGTCGCCATTAACGGCATGACAGCGATGCACTTCTAGCTATGACACGCCCATTTCTAGCTAAGCTATGATTACTTTCTCGCAGCGTTTGAATCCAGTTTATAACTTTGAAACTCGCTTTCCAAGAATCTAACTTTCAAATCAACTATAAATCCAAGCTGCTGAATATTTTGAAATAAATTTCACTGCGAGACGTTACTGTCCATGTCAGCAACAAACCCCAATCAAATTAGTTTCAAAATACTGAGCAATATATTTACCAAATTGTAACTTTAACCTATGTTATTCGCGTGCCACATCAATTAACATCTGACAATTCACCACCTTGCAGAGTATCCATTCATCTGACCTCGTATGACGTCATAATCAGCCCAGCGCGGTTATGATGACGTTACAATCATTACGTCACAAGGGGTTCCATATAGACCGTCATTAAATCTCAAAGAGTCCGACACGTTGTATAAATTGTATGTCTTTGTAATTCTTTGCTATTTAATAAACATGCTGTTGAATATTTAAAAACTAATTTGACTGGGCACTGTTGCTGCACCCAGTAAAATTAGTTTCAAAATATTCAGCAGCTTGCCTGTGTAGTTTTTTGGAAATTGATAATTCAGATATCGATCGATCCCAACACGAGCGAGGTGTGGGTGGAGCTTAGCTAAAGATGGGCGGAACATAGCTAAAACCGGAAAGGTCCATTTTTAACAATGCCATAAGATACTAGACTGACAGATCCTATCGTTCCAATGATCGCTTTATTCAATGGATATGGTATATGCCATTTGGGGTCAGCAGGTGGTGGCTCGCTATGACTGGCTGTAATAGAACCACCAGGATTAATGTACCATCATTATTTGCATAAACAAATGGCCACAATAGACACATCTGACCATTTCACGGACTACAACAGGGCTTCATCCTCGATTACCATTACAGTTCTCGAAATATTCATAGATCTCAATTGTTTTTGATAAATACACCAAGAACACGAGAATTAAGCATCAGCGTCAACCGTACTCCAGAGACAAGCTGTTCTTGAAACCCAACATATGGACAGGTTCTACAGACTAATCTATCTATTGCACTCCACTCTAAAAAATAGAATGGTTCTACTGTGGTATATGCCTAGCGTTTAGAGGTTACGTGATCGTAGTGTGATACTTCTTTTGACGACGACGACGACGAGCACTTCATTTAATATTACACAGTGTGGCTAGCGATGATTTGCAATGGCTAGCAGATGCTTGCGGTTACATACATTAAGTTTGTTCAGAGGACTTTAGAAGCTGTCAAGCTGTTGCAATTATTCACCATTTTCGAAACACATGTAGCATCATATAGTTGCATCTTGATTTTCATGGGGACTTTAAAGCCACGAATCCACAACTTGCAAAAGGGCTGGAAAGCGATATGTCCTGTTACAGAGCGCGGTCCAATATCGGTAAAGCTGCAGAGATGTGAACCCAAGATTGTGCACTTGCTCCACTTCCTAATGCCAAAATGGGGGTGGGATGAGGTGGATGGGTGGTGTGTGGGTTGTGCGTGTGGTGATAGGGTGGGGCCTTGAGCCGTTCTGCAGCTATTGGAATTAGTGTCTCAAAAGGACCATTTTCCTCGTCTAAAGACAACATCATCTGCAGATTCCGTCTATAGTGGCATGGTTATCATTGAGATTGGAGGGTTTGTTCTTGTAGACTGTTTTGGAAGAGTTGATCGTGCTGCGGCGAGGTAGCAAGTGAAAAGCACTGGTGATCCTATTGATATTTTAACATGTGCAGAAAGCGTTGATTTGACGCGAACATTTAGTTTTCCGTTTATCAATATCAGTCTCACCAGGCGCAGTTTTTCATCATCGCAGCCAGCTTGGTGCATAAATTGAAGGACTTACGGTCTTGTTTCTTGATTGTATCAAATGCATGTCGATTCCCATCTTATAGAAGTCCTAATGCTTTGATAGTACTACTGAAAGTGCATTCGTTGTACCCAAACTATTGCCAGCGCAGCTACGTTTTCTCTTAAAACCACTCTGCCAGTTTCTAGTAAATTTATAAATCCTTTCCCTGATACGAGATAATGTAATATTTGATAGAATTTTTGGGATGCTGTTCTGAAGCACTATTGGTTTCAGGTTGGATAGAGGGCCAGGTGGTTTCTTAGGCTTTGTGATTGCAACGAGTGTAGCATCGACAGACACTTGTTGTGCAAAGGCAGAGTTGATGGCGTGTGTTATTTGTGTCGCTATTGTGTGATCTGCATATCTAAGTCGTTCATTATTAATGCCGTTAGGCCGCAGCCACGGCCATTCGTTAGAGATGTTAAAGCTTTTCTGACTTCTGCTTATCTTATTGGCTTTGCATGGGCCGTAGCTGCCCTTCAACGTGGGTAGAGGTTCGTTTTCTGTATCAGTGAACTTATCTTTGAACCATTCTTTGGTGCGTTTCAGCCTTTCCTTGGCCAGAGCCGATGACGTCATCGATTGCCCACATTTATCTGTTGGACTGTTTGAGTATTCGCACTCTCGTCACAAATACATTAATATTAATTTATAAACACCTCCACACCATGAGTTCAACAGCCGCAAACACAACTCTATACATACGCTGAATTATGGTGTATCTTGTACTATGTCTCTGACATAAAACAAGCGATAACCATCCTAGAAAAGCATAAAACGCATTGGATTACTGTCAATGACGCGAATACAACTACCGTGCTCATAGTGTTCACGGCGGGGTTTATGATTCCAGATGTATTTGAGAGGTTGTTTTTCGCATTTCCATTGGCCAGGTAGTGGCACTGAACACGCCTGGCCAATAGAATTGCTGCAACATAAATGAATACCCTAATCAAATCAGCTATTTCCAATTTATTTTTATTGTTCACGTCTTGCTCTTTATCGTTATTAGATTTCACTCAGTGCATCAGTCCTATTGCGGTCTGAAATAATCACAGGATCGGTGCAAGGGAATTTGGCGCCCTAGGTGAGTGGACTGGGGCGCCCAACCCCCACCCCGATAAAGGTTGAAAATTAGTTGCTCTGAAAACTACCACTCGTATTCTGAGTTATAAACATGGCAGTTATTTTTTATTCCTAATTTACCTATAATTTACATATCAGTTTATCTTGGGGTGGGGTGGGGGATTCAACCCACCCCGAATTAACAATATAATCACGTCTGCCCCTCAGTAGATGGACATTATGACGAAGTGATTACGACCAATGTACGTTCGCAAGTTTGTGTCTGTGATGCCTGAAATGAGATGATTTTAAGAATGTTCCTTAATTTAGGCTTGCTATGTATGTTATCTGGTATGTACCACCTACAAATTGACTACTGCTTAGCACTGTCCCCTGAAACTAAGAAATCATTTCAAAATTCATACTAGGTTATTTTATTGGGGAAGTCATCAATGGAAGATTCACGAAAATGTACGTTAGTTTCAGCCATATAGTTTAATAATTTGCAACTAATTTGACCAACAGCTGCTGATAAATTCTTCTAGTCAATTTAATTTCAAAATAAAATAAACCTAATATTTTTAACGGTCCGTCAATTTCAACGTGCCAATTTAAATTTGCGATTATAGTCCAAGACTGTTGCGCACATTGGCCGGCCTGTCCAGGAAGACAGCTATGATGGGTTAGTCTTCAGCTGCTCAGTCGGAGAAATCGCTTACCTGGACAAGTGGATAATCTTTGACTTTACCATCTGGTGGATAAGCTAACATAAGCATCAAAAGTTTCAGGAGGGTTCATGGGCAGGTAGATTGACCACCCCAACCCTATGAATTTGTTGGATTTATACGCTTTTTTCGATTTAGCCCTAGGCGTAGACTGGATTCAATGAAGTTGCACGCCACCTCTGCCGAAAATACTGGATAAAAACCTGAGGATAACGGGATGGATGGTCGCAAAGATGTTTGGCAGCTAAGCATATTTCACCCTATCCACCAATTTTCACGTTACTATGCTTAACCGTGTAATGGCCAATTTGGTCAAGTCAAGAACATATTTCCTTATTGAATGGCCATTTACAGATCAAGAGAAAACTTTATATTTGGAATTGCCGCCCAATTATAATCACTCCACTCCGTACATGAAATTGCTTCAAATGAGAATATCTGAATTAATAGACTGATTGCGATGTCATATTATGTCTGCCTTGACAAGACTCAGACTGACTGTTTAAACAAAATACGTTAAACGGTCCTCAAATTGTACGAGTCAATGGTGGTACCGGGAACTGGTTGTTAAGGGGGGGGGGGGGGGCAAGTGAGGGACAATGGGTGGGGAGGGGCATTCTGGGGCCCTTCCCAGGGAGAATGTGATAATTAGATGCTCTGAGAAACCATTTCCTGCCCTCTGAGTGATCAGCAGCAGTCTTATTTTGCTTTCTAAATGCCCCGCGGGTGATGGAGGGCTGCCTCCCGCCACCGGTATGAGTACCGATATAATCTTGCTTCTATTAAACTGCATGGAGAATGCTGGTGATTATTTATTAATTACATCACTCTCGGAAACGATCTTATTAGTTATAAATAAATTACTCCTACATAAATGTTTCCGCCACACTATACCTGCTGTCCTCGGCGACCGCCTAGTTCGCCTAGTGGTTGCGCCGGACGATTATAGTCACATGATACCATTTGTTTTAATGACAATACCTTTCTATATCAAAGCAGCCATTATTCTATCAATTATACTGCGTTCAATCGTGTGTACAAGAAACGATTAATTCACTGCGATGTAGGAGATGTTCTACAGAATATTTTGAGAGCGATTTGACTGAGCGTATTGCTTCATGAACAACATCAGCTTACATCCAAATTAGTTTCAGAACATTTACCATGTTACATTTGCTTGTTGGAACTGAGATACGGCGGGTTCGTAGATTAAAAGGGTAAAGGGCAAAACAGACAGGACGCGGGTGTCACGTGGGC
>CM067370.1:96845348-96865348 GCA_034401795.1 Chaetoderma sp. LZ-2023a | reverse complement strand
GTGTTTAGTCTGTGGGTTGGTACATTCTTCTTGTCCGTGGCACTTGCAATAGGGGATGCGTGAGAGACTTCATGCTTTTCCGCTAGCTACATATATTACTCGAACGGATAATATCTGTTGAATACATACATGACACAGTAGCAGTTCTGGAAGGCACAGCACAGTTACACTTGGGACATGTTCTCATGTTCCATTGACGATGTTCCAACAATAGTCTTGAATATTTACTCGCAGATAGACTTTTGGTAGCAGCTTTAGGCCTGAAAGTTCCCTTTCCTAAACGGACAACTGGTTGTATCACTTCCACTAAGGTGTGCATGACGTCTTGACCTTGTTCCCAGCAGTAATAAACGGAAGATATCAATACCATGTTCACAGTGGTTGAAATATTAGTTTCGCAGAGCAGTTTAATCAAGTGTTTTTTGCTATTGGTGTTCTTCGTCACAAAATTACGTGGTGGCAGTTCTGAGTTCAATGTGAGATTGTAATTCCGGTGTATAATGCCTGCCCATCTGTTTCGCTCATTGTTTTTGGTTGAAGTTTCTCATGCTTATCAAACACAGCATACATACAGGTTTCTGATATCTGTACATCTCTCGCAAAGTTAGCAGATAGTTATCGTACATGTCCTGTTTTTGGGCCATGAAATACGATAGATGATCTCATTTCCATCAAAAGTCCACGCGTCTCTGGCTGGGTTACTTTGTCTTACTACTCCAAGCGTTTTTACTGCCTTGGGTGTCTTCCGTAGTTTGTCTTAGTCGTAAAACAAAACTGATGATAATGGCACATGTTTTTCGCTTTTGTGAGAAAATTAAGAGGTGGGCAAAAATGTTTTCTGTGCCATATACCGCAGTTGAATTACCAAATTGAAGATATATCTCCTTGGCATAACCAGACCATTGGGCAATGTCTTATAGAAAGCTTCAGGGAGACACTTCTTAAACTGTATTGCCAATTGTTCACCAGCAATTGTAGCATTGTGAACATTCACCTTATCATCTGCAACACATCTATTGCAAATGTTTACCAAGTGATCTGTCTCGGTCTGCAAATGATTAATACAGGTTTGAAACGCCTTGCAAATCTATGTCTGACCTGAAAATCGCGTTTCTTCCTCATTTGCCACCCCCACCTCCACCTTCCTTATGTAGATTGAGCTTCACATCATACTACTCATCACTTTCATCAAATAACTTGTCCATTGCAAATGAACCCATATTACATGCGTCATTAGAAAGAATCGGCAGAGCTATTTGTTAAGGTGAGAGAGTGATTCCAACAAGTCCACTCTTGCTTTTCGGTACTATGTGCAAATTTGTTCTCCAAATTGGTCAGAGAAAACAGCGTTCCATACAGCATCTCTATGTCGGCACACAAGGCGCCATCCACGAACATGTTCTCCACTTCATCTGGCAGATCCTTGCTCATCTCAAGGCAATGTCAGGTGCTGTATTTGGCATACTGCCAGTGGTATGCTGCAAAATAAATATGGAATAATTATCATCTTCTCCATAGTGTGCAGGTGACGGACCAAGTTACCCTCTCGCTCTGCTCTAAAGAATAACAGCATGATGCTAAATAGGACAATAAAGCACTATACTAAGTCACCCTGTTGGGTTATGCCGTGTAATGTCCGGCATCTGCTTTAGGTCCTCTACTGGGGGCATACTGCCGATAAGAGTATCTTCTAAGAGACAAGTCGCTACTATTAGCTCTGATTGCTCTTCACCATGCTTTGCCATTCATCATGCTAACTGCACCTACAAATACTGCCCTGAAGATGGCTTCTAGGCCAGAGCATTTCAAAAGCGTACCAATACCACCTATGAAGGTCATAAGACTGTGCAGTCCTCCTGGTCTCCGAATAAGATGTCTCCAGCTCTTAGCAGCCAACCATTTAATATGTAGCACTACTTGATACAGCTGCATATTTGCAACGACCAGCCCATGTTGTCCTAGTCCTAGTGTGGTTGCGTTTATAGAATTTGTTATGTGCAACCAGATTCCACCTTTAGAAACAAGTTTGTACATAAGCGCAAGCAAGGTCAGACTAGCTACCCCGAGCGATTACAAACTGGCCCACGTCATAGTCACGTGCTTAGGTCAGTGCCGGCTTATGCGTGTGAGAGGCCCTAGAATGGAGCCCCAAAAAGAGTTCGATTTTTAAATCTAGACGCTCTGAGGTGCAATCTGAGGACTATAGTTGGCATATTTTTTTTATTAATTATTAATTGGTCAAGATTTTTCAAGAGAATTATAGGTTTTGAAGGCCAAGAGAAGACGATTTTTGTAAATTTCTCAGTGAAATTTACGAAAATAGCATTCTCTCGTCCAGTAAATGGACATTCCTCAGCAACACTGTAGAATTCTTTTAACCATCAAAGTGGTATTAAATGAACGATAAGATTCACGTCTTTGCATAGCCAATGTTATCGAGCCAGTCATTCCAGTGGTAAATTGACAAAAAATACTCTTATCTTGGACTGCAAAGTGCAAATGGTCATTAATCAAGACAACTGTATTACCGTAATGTAAATGGAACCGAGTTTGTCTCTTCGTTGCGTTACGTAGCCTACAGAAAGAACCCTTAGAATTTGAGTGTTTTTTTGTTTAAAGCGTGAGGCTTCCTTTAGCGCGAGGCCATAGGCTGTATGTAGCCTAAGCAGGATAGTGGGTAATCCGGCACTGGGTTAGGTTATTTCGTTTGCTTCGTCAACTATTAGTTTAATAGTCTAGATGCAGATACAAAAAATATTTTGAGTAGAATTTGGAAACTGGTCCCGATATATTATACATGCGGTATTGAACGAAACTGTGTTTGTTTCCATCTTGATACTATCTTTACATGGCGGCCATCCTGAATTTAAAAATGGCCACCACGTGAACTCCATCTATGCTAATATATCAGCTTCTAATTGATATCTATGCTTATATAACTGTCGGTAGAGAATGCATTTAACGCGTGTAAAGTGCCATAAAATCCTTGGCTATGTGGCGGTGATCTTCGATTTCAAGATGGCCACTGTATGAAATTGCTCTTTGCTAATAGAGCAGCTTCTAGTCTAGATAAAAGCATGGAATTCATGTCTATACCCATATAGCTAAGTGTGGTTAAGGAATACATTTAGAGCGTGTAATCCTTTCTTATGTGTCAGCCATCTTGTATTTCAAGATGGTCGCCATGTGAAATCCATCTTTGCTATCTACACAGGATAAAAGTGTGAAATTGATGTCTATATCCATATAGGGGTGTGTGAGCAAGGAGTACATTTAGAGCTTGCAGACATTATAAAATCCTTTTTTCTGGTGGCCATCTTGGTTTTAGGATGGCCACAATGCGAAGTGAAACTGCTTACATCTCATCTCCTAATCTAAACACACGCAGTGTGGCAATAGTAAACCATAACCATTTCTTCCACAGATACAAGAGGAAAGGTATGATCCAGACAAGAAAAGATAAGCCAGTGTACCTCCAAGGATATGGCACGGATTATATTGCTCAAAGGGAATCAAATCAACCAAGACGTTCCTGGAAATAGTTGATTCAATCAACAAATCTCAAATAGGCTACTGATACTCCACAACCAATGTTTGGATTACTCCCAATCATTACTTTTTCCTTCTTGTGCTGATTTTTACAGTATTTGGACAGTCTTGAGTAAATGTGAAGCAATGACAAAGCACCTTAAAGAAATGCATATGGTCTGATGAACAGCTTTACTGCAAAGCCAAAATGTTACAATGAAACAACATTTGTCATGGTGACTTTATTATTGACTCTTATTGACCTTGTCATTAGGTTAGTAGTATTCCATGTTCATTTGACTTGTTCAAATGTGATAGGGAAGCTTAAGACCACAGTAATATCTGGATAGAGAGCGTAATCCTCGGAAGAATAAGGAAGAAAACATAATTGATGGACAGATCTGGAACAGAGTTGCACGTGCTCAAAAAAACAATTTTCTCTCAAGTTCGCAATATCTCACACAAAAATGGCAATGTAACTGAGGAATTGGTTAAGATCCTCGTTACAAACCTGGATCATGTATCCTACAAGAATGGCGCAGAGCAGTCATCACTGACCTAATTCGTGTAGAACGTAAATTTCTCGAAATTCACTCATTCGAATAAGATATTGAAAACAAAGAACAATCTACTTTCCAGTATTAGAAAAACTACAAGAAACTAGTATCAGTCCTGCTTAGATTCACTTGTGATGGAGACTGGATTGTGTGCATGTCCTCGTTTTCAGACATCCTTCCGTGGTTCGCTGCTCATGGCAATGTACACTACGCCCGATGGGTTATCGTCCGCATAGCTGACATGAAATTACTTCCGGATACAGCCCCACAGTTGCCTAAGGGATTCCTATCATGTGATTTTGTGACAAAAGAAACATGACAGAAATTTAAGCAGACCGCTGATCATCAAGCCCTTGAACATATCAATAAGATTGATAAAGTAGCATGTAGTTTAGTAGGCATAACACATATTGATATGGCAAGAGACCGATTGTGCCTGGCATACAATGAACGAGATCAGTTAGTAAAAGGCACGAGCTGATGTTAAACTTATAAAGCAATGGTGATGATTACAAAGCAATGCACCAAGACATTGGACCAAAGCAAATGGAATGATATGAAGAAGATAGAAAGAACTTGTGCAACAATTTCAGAAATTTAAAGCGTTTGACTATGACTCATCTGAAATAGTGTCGCCAACTACTGGAGATGTTGCCAGCGATTATGTAAAAAGGGGTTTCCTAATGACAGGGGAAATTGGACAAGAGGGTTATTTCTGAGTTTGTGCATGAGAGGGTGATCAACAAAACCATTAAATTTCATGACAGTGTTAAAGCGCATAAGCTACAGACATTTGTAACAATGTATGCTGTAAATGTCAGTGTTGATAGACAGAAACGTGTATCTATCCAAGTAGCTGGTGATTTATTTAGACAGGTCTTTTGTTGTGCTGGAAGTTGTGTCATTGTCCTTAGCAGCTCGTGATGGACAATTAAGAACAACATCAAATAAAGCACACCTGAGCGAAATTCTAAGTCAAAACTTACCTCAGGATCAATCGCCCGTCATCATTGATTCTGCCTGCACCATATTGGATGGAATGTCTGTCATACATGTTCTTGGGGTTCACACCGAAGCAAAGAAATTTGGTGAGTTGTGTAATAACATTCAACAGTGTCTCGATGTTCAATTGTCAGACATAAAGTTGATGTGACGATGTAAAGATGGGGTGGCTGGTCCTTATGGAATTCAGCACAAATATTTTGTGGAAGTTAAAAATCTATTTTAGTTGGCACCATTCTGTACTTTTCAGATCTTATGTGGGCCCAAACTACAGTTTTAAGTTTAAGTCTAAACATATATTTTTAGGCCGCAAATGGCGTAGCACCAATTTTCTTTAACGAATACGTCTCCAGGTGAGGATGCTCGGTACCGTTGCCGATACCCCACGGAGCATCTCTCCTCAGACTTACAGTGTGCAATAGGTTGTCTGGTGGTAGCTTCACAGCCCCAGAATGATCCCTCCACATACCATATCACAACCACAAATAACAACACATGAACAAATCACATTGACGGAAGCGTGTTTAGAAAGCGGTTCTTAGCCTAGTTACAGTGGGGAGAGAGAAACGAGTTTCCATCTATGGTGCCTTTCCCATAGGGCGTGGTGAACTCTAAGGCTTTACCCAGTCACCATCAGGAGTTAGATAGTGATCCATGTCTCTATCCGTTGCCTGATGTTTGGAGTACCGTGTGAGATTGCCATACCCTGGCATTACCATTTAGCTGCATTAGGTTTGGAGAAAAGATCACTGCTGGGACGGCAATAATATTGCATTATTTATATTTCCGCAGTAGTTCCTACTTTGGCATAAAAGGCTTGCTTAATAGGTATCCGAAGATGCATGGGATATGTGTGTGATCGATAAATTGATTCGGGCTGGCAAGAAACCTGCTGTTGTTTCGTGAGGCGGTCCTAACCATTCTGACGGTGGGAATTCAAACAATTGTTTCGGCCAGACTGCCAGAGAAGCGTAGTCAAAGGCAGTTACACTTTTCTTCAATTTAGCAGGCCTTAACATGAACGGCCAACTATGAAAATCAGTAGTACCGTTTATACAACGGTCTTATTGACCGTGAAGAAGAGTTTTTAATAACAATTCTCCATTTTGTAGAGTAATCACCCTTGGCTAGCTCAAAAACCTATCCTATCGAGCTATCATAGTTCTAGATTTAGCAGCCGCATGTCATGTTCTCTGGCGAGAACATGACCAGCGGTCTTAATGTAAAATTTGTGCCATAGGGAGAAAACATGGTGATGCATTTGTTGTTGATGTATAGTGTAACCTAGGTGTACTGCGGTCCAAATATTTTTATAGTTTTTACTTCTAACTAATATTATATGCAGAATGCCTAATTACAATTATACATTCATTGAAGTATAAGGCCAACTTATCCTACGGTGCCGTTTAATTGCTGACACCATTTACAATGCATAACATTATGTACAATATCATACTAAAGCGGAGGCCGCATATGACCTTACGATACCACTTAATGCGGTACTATTTTTATTAATAACGATATAACATAACTATGATATGTTCCTATGTGGTGAACATATAAGTCATCAGTGCAATTTAAACATCACATGTTGTCTTTACATCGTCTTCTCGCGGTGTGAGTTGATGCACGGTGTAGCTGCTGCCTGGAGAACTACTGCAGGATGCTGGCAGGTATGTTTCATACTCATGAACAGTGAGGAATAACGCCATTACTGGTGGTAAACAGATTGTCATACATAGCACATAATGAAAGGTTCACCCTAGTAGCATTATGCTGTTTGTGATTTAAGAGTGGTGGATGTCTCTATTGTGTAGATATGATAAGTACATATTAGTAGATTATTTTCTCGGTGCAAGATGATCCACGCCGCTTAGCTCTTATGGCGCATAAAGCAATGTCCATGTCTGGACTACGGTCAAAATATGAATTCAGTGACGCTGGATGCGTCCATTGATTATTACCACCGTTTCTATCATGATACGGCAAGTCTGGCGAGACATTTAAGAACACCACCGTGCTTACATGTTGATTTGGTTGGCAATGGTCAAGTCTTAAACCGCAATGAAGGCACCATCGGTGACAGTGGTGAAAATAAAATAGTCTTCTTTTAATTTAGAATTTTGCCCCTGCTGATCTACCAGGAGCGTCCAAAAACTTAGTGCGGTGTGGAACGCGGTTGTCCTGAGAGGGAACCTGACTGTAAAAAGCTGCTTTGGTGTAGATTGCAGAATGTGAACTCTACGCAGTAGGCAGATAAGGAACGATTTCCCAATTGGACCGAAGCCGCCTCCCTTCTAACTGAGTCTGTGTGTGTGTGTGTGTGTGTGTGTGTGTGTGTGTGCGTGCGTGTGTGCGTGCGTGCGTGCGTGCGTGCGTGCGTGCGTGCGTGCGTGCGTTTGTGCGTGCGTTTGTGTGTGTGTGTGTGTGTGTGTGTGTGTGTGTGTGTGTGTGAGTGTGTGTGTGTGTGTGTGTGTGTGTGTGTGTGTGTGTGTGTGTGTGTGTGTGTGTGTGTGTGTGTGTGTGTGTGTGTGTGTGTGTGTGTGTGTGTGTGTGTGTGTGTGTGTGTGTGTGTGTGTGTGTGTGTGTGTGTGTGTGTGTGTGTGTGTGTGTGTGTGTGTGTGTGTGTGTGTGTGTGTGTGTGTGTGTGTGTGTGTGTGTGTGTGTGTGTGTGTGTGTGTGTGTGTGTGTGTGTGTGTGTGTGTGTGTGTGTGTGTGTGTGTGTGTGTGTGTGTGTGTGTGTGTGTGTGTGTGTGTGTGTGTGTGTGTGTGTGTGTGTGTGTGTGTGTGTGTGTGTGTGTGTGTGTGTGTGTGTGTGTGTGTGTGTGTGTGTGTGTGTGTGTGTGTGTGTGTGTGTGTGTGTGTGTGTGTGTGTGTGTGTGTGTGTGTGTGTGTGTGTGTGTGTGTGTGTGTGTGTGTGTGTGTGTGTGTGTGTGTGTGTGTGTGTGTGTGTGTGTGTGTGTGTGTGTGTGTGTGTGTGTGTGTGTGTGTGTGTGTGTGTGTGTGTGTGTGTGTGTGTGTGTGTGTGTGTGTGTGTGTGTGTGTGTGTGTGTGTGTGTGTGTGTGTGTGTGTGTGTGTGTGTGTGTGTGTGTGTGTGTGTGTGTGTGTGTGTGTGTGTGTGTGTGTGTGTGTGTGTGTGTGTGTGTGTGTGTGTGTGTGTGTGTGTGTGTGTGTGTGTGTGTGTGTGTGTGTGTGTGTGTGTGTGTGTGTGTGTGTGTGTGTGTGTGTGTGTGTGTGTGTGTGTGTGTGTGTGTGTGTGTGTGTGTGTGTGTGTGTGTGTGTGTGTGTGTGTGTGTGTGTGTGTGTTGATCGTTGTCTCTCGATTTTGTCTCATGTTGCTGTTCTTGTCCATGGCTTTTCTGTTGCTCCTCATGATTGGGCGTGGGTGATGGGGATGGGCTAACCTGGACCTAACGGGGGTGGGGAAGGGATGGGGTAGGTGCTGGGTCGGGGGGGGGGGGAAGTAGGTGCGTACGGTCTTATGACCTGATGTACCCAACAAGGGGGGGGGGCTTTAGGTCAGAGACCTCCCGGGCCCTTGGGGGGGGGGAGTGGGGAGGTTGGGGTGTGGGGTCTTTCGGGTCCTGGGACCCATTTGCTCTTCTGGCCATCATCCGAGCAGGCACCAGCGTGCACTTGTTTGATTTTGATTGATTAGGTAGCCCGTATGGTGACTGTGTCCGTCCGAGGACGAACTCGATCAGTCATCCGGGTTGCATCCCTCCATAGTCCCATCGAAAAGTCCGAAAGATTCTAATTCTAGCAATTTTGTTTTGATTTTGTAATCCGTATGTTGCGTGGTTCCATCCGAGGACGAATCCATTCAGCATCCGGTTTACTTTGATTATGCCGAAATTTCTTGCCTACCTCACCCTAGCTCACGTTCACACAGTGATGGGCACTGTATGACGGGACCTCAATTTAAAGTCCCATCCGAGAAGACTGAGCAAGTGGGACCAAGTACATTGCTTAAGCGTACTCCAGCAGCTTGCTGTGCCCAGAGTTGTCCGTCAGTCTGTCCATTTGTTAATTGGTTTGTCAGTCCGTTCGACAGACAAGCATAAGTCTGACTGTGAGAGCGCCTTTTATACTCGGTGAGAGGATGCGCCAGTGGGCTCAGCCAATCAGAGCATGCCTTGTGTATGAGGCGAGGTAGCTAGAGCAATCGTACCTGGCTCTCACGTGATCAAGTACGTGTGCTGGGAGTGTCTACGCTTTAGCCGGACATCTTAATAGCACGTCTTAACTGTATCGTTTCTTTGCCAAATCTGAACCGATTTTATTTCTGTTCAGAGTTTTAAATTCTCCATTCAATTCTGGTAATGATACATACCAAGATCATGGAGAACGGTCCCATATTATGGAATCACTTTAATATGAGCATCTATATACATAAGTTGCCAGTCTCCATAGTCTAGCGCGTCAATGTTTGTTTACCTATCGGGCAATCTCACGGACTCTGCCATTCTATTCTCCTTACAAATGGCTTATATATGCGCGGGCCATATGTGACTAGTAGAGGGGTGTGCGTGTAGTATCTCCCTACCGGCCCGTTTCGTACCCAGCCGAACGGGGCCGGTACGTACCCGGCAGGGTGGTCCGCGCTACACCACCAATACCAGTACCAGTACCAACAGCTCCACTACTACCACCAGCGATACCGACACGACAAGGACAACAACAACTGCAGCGGTAGCAGCAGCGACAGAGGCATGTATCTTACATAGCATGTATGGAACATACTGCCTGAAGCGGGAAAAACTTGCACAGTCTTTGATTTTCATTTCCAAATCATCATTCTCAAGATAGTCAAGTAGGTTATTAATAAACCGTCGCCGTGATAATTGAGCAGCTGTAATATTTAGTTCAAGGCAAAGCTCGTCTCCTTATGAAGCTCAACTGACGTCCATATTTCGACTTTGATCCTAGTCCATTAGCTAGGGTCGAAAAAATGGGTTTGAGTACTCAATCAGTGGGAGTATCCAAAGATCATAGCAGTGACTTCCTTAGGTTCTTGACATTACATTTAGTATGATGGGCATGTCAAATCGGTAGCTTATGGTGATTTCACGGCCACCAAAGTGCGAGGTGTGCTAATTCGGTGATCAACTGGTAGTTCAGCTGCTCAACATTGTTACAATATCTTCGAAACAAAAAAGTATCAGAGACTGAAACTTCGCAAAACTGTAGCTTATCATATAGATAGATAGATTGAGCCTAGTTACACAATTTTAGATGCGAGCCATTTTTGGTAAATTCTAGATAGTGCACTGTCCGGGCCATTTAAGCGTCACATATTTCACAATTCTCTGCAAACTATCAACCCAATATTTTTCGGATTTTAACAATACAATGAGCACTGATGTAGTTAGCTAGTAATCCCCAATGTTGAACTTGAATTGAAAAACTAAACAAAATCCCCCAAATGGAACAATTTAAAACATATTCAATAGTTATATATAATACATGGGCTGAGGTAATTTTGAAAAGTATCAATTAAAGTAAATTAAAAATAAATTTTCGCTTACATGTCGATTTCTGACAACATTGAGTCGTCTGCTATGATATCTATATGCATGGCATCTTATACAGTTGTATAATGATGCTTGTCCTTTTACTTGATCGAATATGTCATGCCTTACAACACTATCCTTAAATAAATTAAGCTGAACCCACAGATAACCAAAATATATAATCGATTGGATAATTCAAACATTCGCTTTTGACAGCAAATTTTTTCCACTAAGCTAAAAATCCCAAAGGTTGTATGTACTTATTTCATTATATCTCTAATATACAACTGCAACCTGGTTTATTCGGTGACTTATGGATGTGAGGGGGTGAGGGCGCTCATAGCATGCGAATGAAATTATAAAAACATTTGTTAAAGTTTATATTTCGCATCATTCCCTCAGATAATATTAATCAGTCAGGGAACTCTGGCTTGAGAGGTGTCTTTTTAATTTGTAGTGAAGACGGTGACATGCAAAATCTCAGTAAAATGAAATATGAATGTTCTTGGACATCACTCCACAGTGCTGCACACATTATATATATTTTAAGTCTATTCTGGATACTGTGTTCCATGTTTCAGATACAAAAGTTGTGTTTCATCGTCGAAGTCGTCGGAGCTTCAACAATAAAAAAGATTTGGAGAAGTCAAAAGATGATCAATGTTTTCCTAGCACCTCCTGGCATAGTTGGCGTGATGGAAGTAATGCCACGTAAATGCGTCCCAATGAATATATATTCTGCCAGAAGGAGAAGTACTTAAAAGGCGCTCCAACTAGAGAATAGTTGAATAACTGTTTGGAAGTCAGAACGGATGCCAGGGTCAGAAATAGTGCAACACTACACATAGAGACATGTTTCAATAAATCAGATGTTGTGAATGGACTTCTAGGTATATGTTCGAAAGACCTTATATCCAGTGAGTGAAAATACCATAAATCTGGTTACACGGACATTGTATGAATAATGTATGACGAGCAGGAGAAATGTGGGGCCAGTTCACTTAGCACCATGATTCCAGACAAAGACCCAATTAAAATAGAAGATACAGCTATTTCAAAAAGTCATTGCATTATGGGAGGAACTGATAGTTTCACCAAAGATAACGAACGAACGAACGAACGAACGAACGAACGAACGAACGAACGTACGAACGAGCGAGAGAGCGAACGATTGAACGAACGAATGAGCCGAATGGATGGATATGTTGCTGGGTAGGATGGTGCGTGGGTGAGTGGGTGGGTGGGTGGATGGATGGATGGATGGATGGATGGATGGATGGATGGATGGATGGATGGATGGATGGGTGGGTGGGGTAGTAGGTGGGTGTGTGTGGGTGGGTGTGTGGGTGGATGGATGGATGGATGGGTGTGTGGATGGGTGGGTGAGTGGGGTGGGTGGGAGGTGGATGGGTGGGTAAATGTTGGGCGGCGGGTGAGCAGGCGGGCAGGCGGGCAGGCGGGCAGGCGGGCAGGCGGTCGGATGGATGGATGGATGGATGGATGGATGGATGGATGGATGGATGGATGGATGGATGGATGGATGGATGGATGGATGGGGATGGATGGATGGATGGATGGATGGATGGATGGATGTGTGAATGGATGGGTGGATGGATGCATGGATGGATGGATGGATGGGAGGGTGGGCGGGCGGGCGGATGGGTGGGCTAGCGGGCGGGCGGGCGAGTGGGGGGGCTGGCTGGCGAACGGACGGACGGACGGATGGAAGGAATTTGACATTTATTTGTAAATCTGCTTTCTTTAGTAATTGCTTTAGTTGACTCGTGATTTCTCTATTACGTGCATAATTGCATTCTAGTCGACTCGTTATTTCTGTATTAATGACGTTTAGGTTGCTGTTTAGAACGTCAACGGTATCACAGTTATTATCCCTGAAGGGCCAGCATTGCGAGCTTCATTGTCATAACACCGCAATCATCACCTCATCACCAGTATCTATGCATAACTGTGGCCCGATTCCTCAAGATATAGCTCATGAATAATGTAGTGACTGAATGTCACGCAGTGGTGGATACATTTTACTGGCTTGGAAGAATATGGAAGAAATGGCTGGTTAATATAAAATACACCAGCGCGGAGACAGATCTCTCCAGCCTCTCTCCTCGCGGACGTCTCGCACCACAAACTTTGTAAGATCGAAGGTAAGCGTATACAAAGCGAGTAAAAGGACTCAAATCCATATCTCAGGTAGAAGGGACTGCATTGCTTATCTATTTCACTGCTGTAAGTAACTATCGAGATTTGTCACCAACTAGCGAAAGGAAGGTGGATATTCAAGCTTGATACAGTGTTGCTACAAGCTGTTGCCGTCTACGATAGAAACCTCTTGCAGCAACACTGTTTTCAAAATGAATATTAGCTACTATTTAGAATGAACAAAATAACAGAATGTGAAATGCCAACACTAACGCTTTCATATGGAAGCTGGCCACTCCGGCATCTGCGGTGGTATTGCGGACTGTCCAACAATAATACTATTTTTTTTAATTTACCACTGGAATGACTGGCTCGATAATCGACTCGGTCATTCCAGTGGTTAATTCCCAAAAATGTGTTCTCTCGGCTTGCAGATGAACATTTAATAAGCAAATTCTTTCGACCAGATTTAGCCATAAACGTGTTAAAAGTGTAGCATTCGTCTTCTCTCCGTCTCGCAGGTTTCCAGGCGATCAGGCTGACGCGTGCTTTAAACAAGGTCTCGGAAACTTTACATCCAAGAGAGAGGAACTTGAATAGCGCTCGTCAAAGGAAGAAAGTGACTTGACAACTCCTTATCGCATCATTTGTCGTAGTAGCACTGGAGCAGACCATACAAGTGTTCGTCGGTAAAACTTGCTGAGTTTGAAAGTGAAAAGGAGCGTTATAAAATTAGAAGCAACCACTGCATAGAAACACTTGTCTTGTGGATCCTGATATAGTCTATTCAAAATGACGAAGGTAAGGCTTATTTTATCGTTTCTTATCATTTTCAACATCGTCGTCGTTGGCGTCTAAATCTTGCATTAGAGACACACTTCTTTATGGAAAAGTCGTTTTTAAATTTGTAATTAGGTTTTAGGTATAGAGAAGCTTCTATATCTATTTACCTTATTTCCTGTTAATGGTACAATACTATTAACATGTGTAAAGCACAACATCAAAATTATTGTTATTGGCGGAGAGAAAAGAGAGAATTATGGTGCTGTTAATAAAATACGAGTTAATGATGTGTTTAATAAAATTGTCTAATTTAATCCTTGAAACCCTAATGTTCCAGAACTTCACTTTCAAGAAAAGCACAAGCTAAGTAATCTGTTGCTGCCAGAGGGCAAACTAGCTACACAATATTCAGTAGATTAGTTATAAGACATGCGTTGTAAATTGCTTTCGTGCATGGTCTGTCGACTTCAAATGGTTAAGTAATGATTAACCCTTTAACGCTAAAATTTGTTCAAGAAAATTTAAATTTTGTCACAGAAAATATCCATTTGCAGACCAAGAGGCGACTGCTTTTGAAAATTTACCACTGGAATGACTGGCTCGGTTATTGAGTCAGTCATTCGAGTGGTAAATTTTTTAATAATAATTTCTTGGTCTGCAAATGGACATTTCTGATGACCACTGCAGAAGCCGTTGTGGCTGATATAATGGTTAAAGGGTTGATATGCATGCACTCACTACATTTTCCGAATAACATAATTTTATACACATATCCGTTACCGTTATATGGCTAGCTATCTTTGGGTATCTTAGTGGTAATGACAAAAGTAATTATAATCATAAACTCGTTAAAACTCGTACAAATGATGTGTACTACACACCGTTGGTGTTTTGGTAGTAGATGTGAACTTGTTTGAGATCAGGCCAATCTGTAATATTTCGGCATATGACTGCAGTATTGCGCGATATAACTGTAGTATTACGCTATATGACAGTAGTATTGCCTGATATGACTGTAACATTGTGCAATATTACTGTAATGTAGCGCGGTGTAACTAGCTGTTATCGCGATACAGTCATTCAAGCTGTTTACTGAAGAACTACAACTTTTCAGTATTCAGATATCAGGGCTGGTATCAGAGCTGATCTTTATATTTTTAGAAACGGTATTGCTGTAAGCTGTTGGTGTCTATGGCAATGTCAGTATGGTTTTAGACGCGACTCGCAACTAATATACGTCAGTTTGTCTCTCTGTCTGTTGGGCAAACTATGGTCTGTCGGTTGGTCAGTCTGTTAAATTCTAAACTTGGTTGGTAAAGTCGCCTGTGTTGCAACTATAGAGAGGTCACGCGTGTTGAAATGAAAGCGAGTATTCGCGTGAATTTGAAAACGAAAAGCCTAATTCCAAAACATTAATAAATTTATTGTTGAATATTCTGAAAGAAAATTGACTAGGGTTTTTTGCTGTCATAGGAGCATGTGGCAGCAACAGGTTACTGTCAAAGTACTTTTCAAAGTAATCAACAGCCTACCTGTATAATTAGCCGGAATTCTAGAATCTAGAAATTCAAGAGGTTGTAGGTATGATGGACGGTATGCTATAGTTATTATGTCGGACCTGAAGGTAGATGTCCACCTTTCCAGTGTGTATGTGTGTGCGTGCGTGCGTGCGTGCGTGCGTGCGCGCGTGCGTGCGTGCGCGCGTGCGTGCGCGGGGTGGGGTGTATTTGGGGGGATTGTGCAACCTAAATAAAAATAACGTCATCGACTGGAGCTAACTTTTGATCTTGGGGAATGGGGGTGGGGATGGAGAGAGAGAGTTGGTACTCACTCGAAAGGCTTTTGAGATGATCCAAAATCTGAGTCTAGCGTGGTTTCCTTCTCATAATCGAGGTGTTGATGACAATATATATATATTCCTTCACAAGTTATTCGATATTGACTATGGATCTTCGCCTATCACGATTACAGGAGGCAATGGCAATCTTACCAACCAAAGATAACTGAAAAAAACCCCAGTTCGCCGTGGTCTAACCTACGAATACGAATGTTTCCGGGCCGTCCTCAATGCCACGAATCACGCCTCTGTAACTCAAAGATCTAACAATTGCGTTCTCAACGCTCAAGAGGGGCGACATTGTGGGAAGACGCTCCCGCTTCATGGGCGGGAAAAAATCATTTTTAAACTTCTTAGAAGAGATAATTAGAACATTTTCCCGAGGCAGTTAGTGATTATTACTGACAAATACAATCGAAATGTAGTTTCACCATTTGGGAATACTGTTATCACAGAGTACTCCACAAAAACATCAAAATTGATTTTCCTTCATCATCTTTTTTTCAATATCTGAGAAGTATGTAAATTCAACAAATTGTTGAAACCCTGCTGGGCACTACTTGCAAAGACGTTTGATAGGTTCATTGACTTAGGTGTTTAACATATTAGATGACATATTCCTCAGAATACAAACATTGCTTGAATGCGTTTTTTCAGTTTGTCAATGAGTGTGCTAAGGTCACATTAGCACTGACTTTTATGGGTAGTTTACAGCGCTTGGTTGATTTCTACACTTGCATTAGATAGATCAATTTCTCGCGATGCCACGTCCATTTATAGCTAAGTCCCGGCCACCTTTGACGCGTATTGGAATCGATTTGAAGATTTGAAACCTGAATTCTAAAAATCCAAATTTTACGGTAACTATCCCAGTAGGCTATTAAATATTTGAAAGTAATTTGACTGGTGCTGTTTTTTCCTATGTCAGCTACAGCTAGTTTTGCTTGTGACATCAGCTAACAACTAACATATTTTAATTACGACTAAAGGTTGACAGTTTCTATCATAGAAAGGGATCAATGCCTCCCTGTAAAAGGCAGGTTACTGAGTCGGTACTAGGCCAATGGAACTGCCTAGTTTTAGCTATCCGCCGCCCATCTCTGGCTAAGCTCCACCCACACCTCCCTCATATGCGGATCGAACGATCCCTGAACTCCCGGACTATAAATTTCCAGAAAAATGTACTGGTAGGCTGTTTAATATTTTGAAACCAATTTGACTGGGTGCTGATGCTGCATATGGCAGCAATAGCACCCAGTCAAATTAGTTTCAAAATAGTCAACAGCATCTTTATTAAATAGTAAAGCCATACAATTCGTACAACAACGCTTAGCCCATCACCAATTATGCTTTCGTGACGTACTTCTCTACATCATTCACGACGTCATTGATTATGCCGCCATCCTACATGTCACGTAGTTGATTATGACGTCAGATGATGGATGGATAAACTGGAAAGGCCCATACTGGGCCGTATTGTCCCGATATTGGCACAGTAACGTGCGTTATCAGGGCTATGTATTAATTCATCGTACTGTAATAAAGAAGACCATATCAACGAGACCAATGATGGCGGGTATTGCTCAGCGTCTGTTGACCCCGCACCTGGTAGGCCCGCTTGCACTAGACGCGACCAAGCGGAGGATCAGCTGACTGCATAATGACCGTCATATATATCGCTAACAATAGTGGGAGAGAAATTCGCTCCCGCCGACTCGATTTTCTTACGGAAAATGGGATTGATATCAATATTCTCGTATCCAAAGGTATAATAAATAATATGTTCCAAACATATTAATTATTTCCCAATGGCCAGATGTGGTCTGGTTTTTATAAATATTTACCATTTGGAATTCTAGTGTCTATGTTAAGGGCGCAATTCAAGGACCGCACCCGCAGTTGGTTAGTTTTCCAATGAGATTGATATGGATGTTGTTTAAAATATGGGACACAATTATGCAATCATTATATGAACCTGACTCGTGTACAGGATGACGATCTGGCGAATTTTGTCATTGCATAGAAGGATTGCGTACAAGCCCGAGCAGTTGGGCAAACATTGATGTAATCAATAACTATTTTCATTAGCTCACTATCTCCATTATTATAAGACATTAAAAATTGTAATTGTCTACACCTATCAAGCGAGACAAAATTAGTAAACTCATTAAGCTTTTTAAAGAGCGATTGTCTCTCCTGGTCGTAGTGTGGACATTCCATTATAAAGTGTTTTTCATCCTCGATTATGTTCTGAGCTAACAACTGACATATATAAATATAAATTATACAAGGCAATGGGCCGTTCCAATTTATCCATGCATCATATGAAGTCGTATGGCGTCATAATCAACTAAGTGACGTGTGGAATTACGTCATAATTGATTATGTGGCATGAATGACGTGATTTAGTCAGTCTTTAACGCTTAATATTCCAACACTTTCTACGACTTGTATGGCTTTGCTATTTAATATACATGCTGTTGAATATTTTGAAACTAATTTGATTTGGCGCTGATGCTGCCATAGGCAGCGTGGGGTAACTTGGCAACTTCGGACAAAACAAATCATGCACTGCAAAACAAGATTTACTAACTGTATTAAATAATCTTATTACAATTCCTCACATATATTTGTTATCATACGTAACGAAGTTACGCTTGAATATCTCGAAAGATCAGGTAGTTAGACATGACATGGCTATCTTACATTTACAATTATTATCCCAGACCGGGACCAGCGCGGGTCCTCAATCTAAGATGTAGAGATTGCCATGACTTGCAAAAAGTGTATTGCACAATTACAAAACCGTGGTCCGGTTGACATGACGGCTTATTAGAAATAAGCTGCTTTCCATAATGGCAGATCACATTCTTGAGCGCATTGCGCATGGTGTTCAGACAAGTAGCGCGGTTCTCATTATCGTGGAATAAACATCTGATATCGACACAAGGGAACAAGTTGCACGGTGTCTGGGTTATCTTGCAGATGGTACAAAGTAAGAGGCATTTGTTTGGTTTTGTGCCACCAAGTCAACAGAGGTGTGAGTTATATATGAAATAGCAAAGAAGGCTATCAGTGACCTCAGTTTAGATATTACAAAGATTGTTTACATATGTTTTGATCGCACAGTAAATATGTCTGGCATTAAGTATTGGAATATATATGAAAGAATGTTCTCCATTAGCCATATATGTGCTTTGTTATGGTCATCCTCTGAACCTGGCAATCCAAGCTACAATAACAGAGATTAACCTGTTACGAAATGCTCTTAATACCATCCAAAATTTCTACACATTTTTGAACCTCAAACAACATGCTATATTCAAAGATATAACAATTGATCGGAAAACAATTACATAAAATCGGAAATCACCGTGTAACACGGTAGTTCTGTCGCAGGGAAACAGTGAAAGCTATCCATGATGAATTAGAAAGAATCGGCAATGCTCTGCTGAGATTAGCAAAGCACATAAGTACCAAGACATACTGACAGCATGGCTTTGTTGGTGACCATTTGTGACTTTAAATTTGTAAATGGCCTGTATGTTTTAAGAGTCAAATTGTCATATACATAAAGACTCTTTAACTATGCGCAAGGGGGAAATGTGCATTTTACTGCAGCCAGACGAAATACTTCTCAGATAATTTTAAAAAGTAACCAACACTGCCGAGAATAAGAAACATTCAGCTTGCTCTGGCAGAAACCAGAGTTGTTTGATAAAAGAATGAAAGAATGGATCAAGGACACTCACTTTGCATTTAACTTTAATGAACCACAAGTTCCACGGAAAACACCCTCCAGGAGACAACTCGATTTAGTGGGAAAAACGGCAACATAAACAAATGTTTTAAGACCTGAATCAAACCATAGAACAAAAAACCTAATATAGGTCACTGGACAAAGTATTGCATGCACTTGCAAGCGGATTCCGGGGTAATGATCAGGAGATCCTGCCCTGATAGCGCGGATTACTGGGCCGGTGCTAGGTGCTAGGCAGATGCACGGTATCGGCCCAGCATCGGGCCAGTAACCTGCGTTATCTGGGTGTGCAGCCTTGGGGATATAGCGCTCAATGAAAAATCAAATGAAAATAGGTTTGATATAGTCTCCACTTTTTAGCTGGACAGATATCTACCAGAGGCAGATAACACCGTTTTCAGCAATTTTAAGTTAGAGCACTAGTCAGCAAACGGCACAAAAACATCTCAAATTTATGACACTATGTATCGGGTGGACATCACTCAGATCGTTCCCGAACAAATTGAAAATGACATCCAGTAATATTGTTGATGGTCAAAATCTTTATGATGATGAAGACGGAGATGACGATATGGATGCAGAAGATGATATCAGTGTGCCTTTCCGTAACTATCGTCAACTTAGACGTCATCTTGGTCTACCTGTCTACTCTTGCTCGAAGCGGGAGTACACGAATTGGATAATTCGTATCACGTGATACCGTTATCCGATTGCACTATCGGCGTTCGCATATCCAACCCTCGTATTCTGAATAAACAGACTGCATTTCCAAACTTTGCGTTATATGGGTAGGCAACTAACGCGTTTAGAGGGTGGAAGGTTCACATATGTATCACAGTACTCTCAACATCGTCGTGTCGTG
>CM067370.1:96797060-96844848 GCA_034401795.1 Chaetoderma sp. LZ-2023a | reverse complement strand
TAAGCGTATACAAAGCGAGTAAAAGGACTCAAATCCATATCTCAGGTAGAAGGGACTGCATTGCTTATCTATTTCACTGCTGGTAAGTAACTATCGAGATTTGTCACCAACTAGCGAAAGGAAGGTGGATATTCAAGCTTGATACAGTGTTGCTACAAGCTGTTGCCGTCTACGATAGAAACCTCTTGCAGCAACACTGTTTTCAAAATGAATATTAGCTACTATTTAGAATGAACAAAATAACAGAATGTGAAATGCCAACACTAACGCTTTCATATGGAAGCTGGCCACTCCGGCATCTGCGGTGGTATTGCGGACTGTCCAACAATAATACTATTTTTTTTAATTTACCACTGGAATGACTGGCTCGATAATCGACTCGGTCATTCCAGTGGTTAATTCCCAAAAATGTGTTCTCTCGGCTTGCAGATGAACATTTAATAAGCAAATTCTTTCGACCAGATTTAGCCATAAACGTGTTAAAAGTGTAGCATTCGTCTTCTCTCCGTCTCGCAGGTTTCCAGGCGATCAGGCTGACGCGTGCTTTAAACAAGGTCTCGGAAACTTTACATCCAAGAGAGAGGAACTTGAATAGCGCTCGTCAAAGGAAGAAAGTGACTTGACAACTCCTTATCGCATCATTTGTCGTAGTAGCACTGGAGCAGACCATACAAGTGTTCGTCGGTAAAAACTTGCTGAGTTTGAAAGTGAAAAGGAGCGTTATAAAATTAGAAGCAACCACTGCATAGAAACACTTGTCTTGTGGATCCTGATATAGTCTATTCAAAATGACGAAGGTAAGGCTTATTTTATCGTTTCTTATCATTTTCAACATCGTCGTCGTTGGCGTCTAAATCTTGCATTAGAGACACACTTCTTTATGGAAAAGTCGTTTTTAAATTTGTAATTAGGTTTTAGGTATAGAGAAGCTTCTATATCTATTTACCTTATTTCCTGTTAATGGTACAATACTATTAACATGTGTAAAGCACAACATCAAAATTATTGTTATTGGCGGAGAGAAAAGAGAGAATTATGGTGCTGTTAATAAAATACGAGTTAATGATGTGTTTAATAAAATTGTCTAATTTAATCCTTGAAACCCTAATGTTCCAGAACTTCACTTTCAAGAAAAGCACAAGCTAAGTAATCTGTTGCTGCCAGAGGGCAAACTAGCTACACAATATTCAGTAGATTAGTTATAAGACATGCGTTGTAAATTGCTTTCGTGCATGGTCTGTCGACTTCAAATGGTTAAGTAATGATTAACCCTTTAACGCTAAAATTTGTTCAAGAAAATTTAAATTTTGTCACAGAAAATATCCATTTGCAGACCAAGAGGCGACTGCTTTTGAAAATTTACCACTGGAATGACTGGCTCGGTTATTGAGTCAGTCATTCGAGTGGTAAATTTTTTAATAATAATTTCTTGGTCTGCAAATGGACATTTCTGATGACCACTGCAGAAGCCGTTGTGGCTGATATAATGGTTAAAGGGTTGATATGCATGCACTCACTACATTTTCCGAATAACATAATTTTATACACATATCCGTTACCGTTATATGGCTAGCTATCTTTGGGTATCTTAGTGGTAATGACAAAAGTAATTATAATCATAAACTCGTTAAAACTCGTACAAATGATGTGTACTACACACCGTTGGTGTTTTGGTAGTAGATGTGAACGTGTTTGAGATCAGGCCAATCTGTAATATTTCGGCATATGACTGCAGTATTGCGCGATATGACTGTAGTATTACGCTATATGACAGTAGTATTTCCTGATATGACTGTAACATTGTGCAATATTACTGTAATGTAGCGCGGTGTAACTAGCTGTTATCGCGATACAGTCATTCAAGCTGTTTACTGAAGAACTACAACTTTCAGTATTCAGATATCAGGGCTGGTATCAGAGCTGATCTTTATATTTTTAGAAACGGTATTGCTGTAAGCTGTCTATGGCAATGTCAGTATGGTTTTAGACGCGACTCGCAACTAATATACGTCAGTTTGTCTCTCTGTCTGTTGGGCAAACTATGGTCTGTCGGTTGGTCAGTCTGTTAAATTCTAAACTTGGTTGGCAAAGTCGCCTGTGTTGCAACTATAGAGAGGTCACGCGTGTTGAAATGAAAGCGAGTATTCGCGTGCATTTGAAAACGAAAAGCCTAATTCCAAAACATTAATAAATTTATTGTTGAATATTCTGAAAGAAAATTGACTAGGGTTTTTTGCTGTCATAGGAGCATGTGGCAGCAACAGGTTACTGTCAAAGTACTTTTCAAAGTAATCAACAGCCTACCTGTATAATTAGCCGGAATTCTAGAATCTAGAAATTCAACAGGTTGTAGGTATGATGGACGGTATGCTATAGTTATTATGTCGGACCTGAAGGTAGATGTCCACTTTTCCAGTTTGTGTGTGCGTGCGTGCGTGCGTGCGTGCGTGCGTGCGTGCGCGCGCGCGTGCGTGCGCGGGGTGGGGTGTATTTGGGGGGATTGTGCAACCTAAATAAAAATAACGTCATCGACTGGAGCTAACTTTTGATCTTGGGGAATGGGGGTGGGGATGGAGAGAGAGAGAGTTGGTACTCACTCGAAAGGCTTTTGAGATGATCCAAAATCTGAGTCTAGCATGGTTTCCTTCTCATAATCGAGGTGTTGATGACAATATATATATTCCTTCACAAGTTATTCGATATTGACTATGGATCTTCGCCTATCACGATTACAGGAGGCAACGGCAATCTTACCAACCAAAGATAACTGAAAAAAACCCAGTTCGCCGTGGTCTAACCTACGAATACGAATGTTTCCGGGCCGTCCGCAATGCCACGAATCACGCCTCTGTAACTCAAAGATCTAACAATTGCGTTCTCAACGCTCAAGAGGGGCGACGTTGTGGGAAGACGCTCCCGCTTCATGGGCGGAAAAAAATCATTTTTAAACTTTTTATTAGAGATAATTAGAACATTTTCCCGAGGCAGTTAGTGATTATTACTGGCAAATACAATCGAAATGTAGTTTCACCATTTGGGAATACTGTTATCACAGAGTACTCCACAATAAGATCAAAATTGATTTTCCTTCATCATCTTTTTTTCAATATCTGAGAAGTATGTAAATTCAACAAATTGTTGAAACCCTGCTGGGCACTACTTGCAAAAACGTTTGATAGGTTCATTGACTTAGGTGTTTAACATATTAGATGACATATTCCTCAGAATACAAACATTACTTGAATGCGTTTTTTCAGTTTGTCAATGAGTGTGCTAAGGTCACATTAGCACTGACTTTTATGGGTAGTTTACAGCGCTTGGTTGATTTCTACACTTGCATTAGATAGATCAATGTCTCGCAATGCCACGTCCATTTATAGCTAAGTCCCGGCCACCTTTGACGCGTATTGGAATCGATTTGAAGATTTGAAACCTGAATTCTAAAAATCCAAATTTTACGGTAACTATCCCAGTAGGCTATTAAATATTTGAAAGTAATTTGACTGGTGCTGTTTTTTCCTATGTCAGCTACAGCTAGTTTTGCTTGTGACATCAGCTAACAACTAACATATTTTAATTATGACGTCTGTTAAAAATACCAACGACTAAAGGTTGACAGTTTCTATCATAGAAAGGGATCAATGCCTCCCTGTAAAAGGCAGGTTACTGAGTCGGTACTAGGCCAATGGAACTGCCTAGTTTTAGCTATCCGCCGCCCATCTCTGGCTAAGCTCCACCCACACCTCGCTCATGTGCGGATCGAACGATCCCTGAACTCCCTGACTATAAATTTCCAGAAAAATGTACAGGTAGGCTGTTTAATATTTTGAAACCAATTTGACTTGGTGCTGATGCTGCATATGGCAGCAATAGCACCCAGTCAAATTAGTTTCAAAATAGTCAACAGCATCTTTATTAAATAGTAAAGCCATACAATTCGTACAACAACGCTTAGCCCATCACCAATTATGCTTTCGTGACGTACTTCTCTACATCATTCACGACGTCATTTATTATGCCGCCATCCTACACGTCACGTAGTTGATTATGACGTCAGATGATGGATGGATAAACTGGAAAGGCCCATACTGGGCCGTATTGTCCCGATATTGGCACAGTAACGTGCGTTATCAGGGCTATGTATTAATTCATCGTACTGTAATAAAGAAGACCATATCAACGAGACCAATGATGGCGGGTATTGCTCAGCGTCTGTTGACCCCGCACCTGGTAGGCCCGCTTGCACTAGACGCGACCAAGCGGAGGATCAGCTGACTGCATAATGACCGTCATATATATCGCTAACAATAGCGGGAGAGAAATTCGCTCCCGCCGACTCGATTTTCTTACGGAAAATGGGATTGATATCAATATTCTCGTATCCAAAGGTATAATAAATAATATGTTCCAAACATATTAATTATTTCCCAATGGCCAGATGTGGTCTGGTTTTTATAAATATTTACCATTTGGAATTCTAGTGTCTATGTTAAGGGCGCAATTCAAGGACCGCACCCGCAGTTGGTTAGTTTTCCAATGAGATTGATATGGATGTTGTTTAAAATATGGGACACAATTATGCAATCATTATATGAACCTGACTCGTGTACAGGATGACGATCTGGCAAATTTTGTCATTGCATAGAAGGATTGCGTACAAGCCCGAGCAGTTGGGCAAACATTGATGTAATCAATAACTATTTTCATTAGCTCACTATCTCCATTATTATAAGACATTAAAAATTTTAATTGTCTACACCTATCAAGCGAGACAAAATTAGTAAACTCATTAAGCTTTTTAAAGAGCGATTGTCTCTCCTAGTCGTAGTGTGGACATTCCATTATAAAGTGTTTTTCATCCTCGATTATGTTCTGAGCTAACAACTGACATATATAAATACAAATTATACAAGGCAATGGGCCGTTCCAATTTATCCATGCATCATATGAGGTCGTATGGCGTCATAATCAACTAAGTGACGTGTGGAATTACGTCATAATTGATTATGTGGCATGAATGACGTGATTTAGTCGGTCTTTAACGCTTAATATTCCAACACTTTCTACGACTTGTATGGCTTTGCTATTTAATATACATGCTGTTGAATATTTTGAAACTAATTTGATTTGGCGCTGATGCTGCCATAGGCAGCCTGGGGCAACTTGGCAACTTCGGACAAAACAAATCATGCACTGCAAAACAAGATTTACTAACTGTATTAAATAATCTTATTACAATTCCTCACATATATTTGTTATCATACGTAACGAAGTTACGCTTGAATATCTCGAAAGATCAGGTAGTTAGACATGACATGGCTATCTTACATTTACAATTATTATCCCAGACCGGGACCAGCGCGGGTCCTCAATCTAAGATGTAGAGATTGCCATGACTTGCAAAAAGTGTATTGCACAATTACAAAACCGTGGTCCGGTTGACATGACCGCTTATTCAAAATAAGCTGCTTTCCATAATGGCAGATCACATTCTTGAGCGCATTGCGCATGGTGTTCAGACAAGTAGCGCGGTTCTCATTATCGTGGAATAAACATCTGATATCGACACAAGGGAACAAGTTGCACGGTGTCTGGGTTATCTTGCAGATGGTACAAAGTAAGAGGCATTTGTTTGATTTTGTGCCACCAAGTCAACAGAGGTGTGAGTTATATATGAAATAGCAAAGAAGGCTATCAGTGACCTCAGTTTAGATATTAGAAAGATTGTTTACATATGTTTTGATCGCACAGTAAATATGTCTGGCATTAAGTATTGGAATATATATGAAAGAATGTTCTCCATTAGCCATATATGTGCTTTGTTATGGTCATCCTCTGAACCTGGCAATCCAAGCTACAATAACAGAGATTAACCTGTTACGAAATGCTCTTAATACCATCCAAAATCTCTACACATTTTTGAACCTCAAACAACATGCTATATTCAAAGATATAACAATTGATCGGAAAACAATTACATAAAATCGGAAATCACCGTGTAACACGGTAGTTCTGTCGCAGGGAAACAGTGAAAGCTATCCATGATGAATTAGAAAGAATCGGCAATGCTCTGCTGAGATTAGCAAAGAATCGGCAATGCTCTGCTGAGATTAGCAAAGCACATAAGTACCAAGACATACTGACAGCATGGCTTTGTTGGTGACCATTTGTGACTTTAAATTTGTAAATGGCCTGTATATTTTAAGAGTCAAATTGTCATATACATAAAGACTCTTTAACTATGCGCAAGGGGGAAATGTGCATTTTACTGCAGCCAGACGAAATACTTCTCAGATAATTTTAAAAATTAACCAACACTGCCGAGAATAAGAAACATTCAGCTTGCTCTGGCAGAAACCAGAGTTGTGTGATAAAAGAATGAAAGAATGGATCAAGGACACTCACTTTGCATTTAACTTTAATGAACCACAAGTTCCACGGAAAACACCCTCCAGGAGACAACTCGATTTAGTGGGAAAAACGGCAACATAAACAAATGTTTTAAGACCTGAATCAAACCATAGAACAAAAAACCTAATATAGGTCACTGGACAAAGTATTGCATGCACTTGAAAGCGGATTCCGGGGTAATGATCAGGAGATCCTGCCCTGATAGCGCGGATTACTGGGCCGGTGCTAGGTGCTAGGCAGATGCACGGTATCGGCCCAGCATCGGGCCAGTAACCTGCGTTATCTGGGTGTGCAGCCTTGGGGATATAGCGCTCAATGAAAAATCAAATGAAAATAGGTTTGATATAGTCTCCACTTTTTAGCTGGACAGATATCTACCAGAGGCAGATAACACCGTTTTCAGCAATTTTAAGTTAGAGCACTAGTCAGCAAACGGCACAAAAACATCTCAAATTTATGACACTATGTATCGGGTGGACATCATTCAGATCGTTCCCGAACAAATTGAAAATGACATCCAGTAATATTGTTGATGGTCAAAATCTTTATGATGATGAAGACGGAGATGACGATATGGATGCAGAAGATGATATCAGTGTGCCTTTCCGTAACTATCGTCAACTTAGACGTCATCTTGGTCTACCTGTCTACTCTTGCTCGAAGCGGGAGTACACGAATTGGATAATTCGTATCACGTGATACCGTTATCCGATTGCACTATCGGCGTTCGCATATCCAACCCTCGTATTCTGAATAAACAGACTGCATTTCCAAACTTTGCGTTATATGGGTAGGCAACTAACGCGTTTAGAGGGTGGAAGGTTCACATATGTATCACAGTACTCTCGAGCAAAAATTATCTATATCGGTCTAACCGTAACAAATATTGTCTTGGATAATGGACAGGATTTTATGAAAAGCTTTAAAAAATTTTAATTACATAAAACTCAATTTAACACAGATACACAACTATTGAAAATACAGCGCTCTAAAGCGCCCAAAAGTGGGCACATTTTAAATGGTTTTGCGTCGTTGAAATATGTGTTTGGCTTAACCATTTACAGGCCTATTGGCGTCTTGATTGAAAGTCCAACTCATGAAAAGCCAATACTTCGATATATATTTAAAGATGGAGTCAATCATGTCATGATATTCACTCGAGCAAAATACGTAAAAGCCCTCGAGAGACACGGCCATTAGCCACACCCAAGCATAAAGTATGATATAACATGGAGAATCGGGTCATGGCCACCTCGTGAAGCACAAACAATGGATATATCCACTATGTCAACCACATGATGTCGTAATCAATTATCTGACATGTCGGCTGGCGTCACAATAAGAACACGTGATGAATGACGTGGCTAAATCCGTCATTAGAATTGAATAGTTCGTCAAGTGTACGAATTGTATGTCTTTAACATTTGATGAATATTCTGTTGAATATTTTGAAACTAATTTTACCGGGCGCTGTTACTGCCATGTGCAACAACATCACCCAGTCAAATTAGTTTCAAAATATTCAAACGGTTACCAACATATTTACTTTAAAATTGCAGTTCTGAGAATTTAGGAATCAAAGTATGTAAATCGATTCCAACACACGCCACGCATGGGGGAAGCTTAGTTACAAATGGGCGGGGCATGGCTAGAAATGGATCCCTCTATTAGTCCCTATAGTCAGGTGGTCTTTTATCGCAAATCACTTGCTATAAGATATGGCTTTTGGAACCAAACCTTATGGTTCCTTGAGAACAACAACCTGTCTTTTGATAACTGCCATCTTTTGACTATAAAATACAGGTGGCGCTATCAGCAGATTTGACCGTATATGGAACTATGTACTGGACGCTGATGAATACCCCACATAAAAAGCCATGAATTTCACGAATCGTTCACAATGGCTGATTCTAGTTAACCGCTTTATTCAAATCGATGCGTCTACTTTCCTATAGCCTAGGTAATTTGAAAATCAGATTCGCCTGCAACAGTCTCGTCTACATGATTGGAAAAGAACAGAAATGACAATTGTCGATTTGTAAAGACAATTATTCTATCGAAGTCACCAAGTGATGCGATCGAATTCGTTGCCAATTTTGCGAAGTATAAATAAGAAATTATGTAATTATGTTATAGTCTACTGATCACGTAATTACTCGAGCCACCGAACGTTGATGTGAGCATTTATGTCTGTCTGCCTGCCTGCCTGCCTGCCTGCCTGCCTGCCCGCCCGCCCGCCCGCCCGCCCGCCCGCCCGCCCGCCCGCCCGCCCGCCCGCCCGCCCGCCCGCCCGCATGCCTGCCTGCCTGCCTGCCTGCTTGCTTCCCCGCCCGCCTGCTTGCTCGCTTGCCTGCCTGTTTGTCTCAAAGCTGAACTCTAAAAAAACAACTCACCTTCTGGTCCACCCACTTCGAGCGAGCGTCCCTGCGTCATCATACGTTTTTGTAATTATTAACTCAGCGCTTGACTGAGTCAACGTAGGTAATCTCCATTGCTTTCGATATTCAAAACAATACATGTTAAATACGTATGATAACTGAAGATTCCTCTTTGATGTGCGGTACTATGACGTATTTGTAAGGAATAGATTATTGAACTGAAGCTAATTCTTTTCGTAATCGTACCTATCATACCTGGAATTCCACGATATGATGTTCAAAACAATAGAGGGATCCATTTTAGCTATTACCCCGCTGATCTCTAGCTACGCGTATTGGGATTGTTTTATATACTGTGAACCCGGAATTCTAAGAATGCGAATTTTCAAGGTAAGTAAAATATTCAACAAACTGTTTATTAAATGGTAAAGCCATACAATTCGTACACTTGGCATGCTTTTTAAATGTTCATGACTGACTTAGATATGCCATTCATTACGCATTTTGTTTGTGACAATAGTCTACTTGTGACGTAGGCCTAATTGATTATGACGTCATAAAGTTGACTGACAAATTGGATTCTTCCGCTACACAGCTCAAGATTCTGAAAGTAATATGATGTAACCGTTTGACTAGTAAAGGCTAAGTACCAAATACCTATTATTCCATTGAGTAATTTGAAACTAATTCGACTGGGAGCTTTGACTGCTTATGGAGGCAACATATATTCTTGTCAAAGTAGGTTCGAAATAACGTATGATTGTTCTAAAATCGTGATTATGTCAGTGAATTCTGGGCTCAAAGCGTCAAAACGGTTACTGTCTATGGATAACAGGGGTGTATGGTCAATAACCAGCTTCATTTAAGCTAGATGCCGTAAAGGATTTGGTGCGTGTTAGACATTTCATGGAAAATAGGATGACGGAAAAATGGCACAGTATTCAGGATTCAGGAAGTCAATGCAGTAAAATAGCGTTTGAACATGTATGGAAAATCTATTATCTTGGCCAGGTATAGCGTATCTCATAATGAATGGATCTAATGTTATTTGGATGTCTACCCAATTAACCACAGAATAAAATAACAATAGACAGTAATTACGTATCCGTACAATCCGTTAAATCTCTCATCAGACGTATATGTATACAACAGAATGTAGGAATACAGTTTTATGCCCCGCCCATCTCTAGCTAGGCTCCACCCACGCGTTTCCCGTGTTGGAATCGATCGATCCCTGCACTCTCCAAATTTAAATTGAGTTTCAAAATATTCAACAGCACGTTTATTAAATAGTAATGACATACAATCCGTACAACAACGCTTAATCCGTCAACAATTAAGCATTCGTGGCGAACTTATCTAAATCATTCATGACATAAGTATTTATGCCGTCAGCCGACACGTCTTGTAGAGTTATTATGACGTCATATGAGTGATAAATAAACCGAATTCCTCCATTGGTTTCATTTAAGTAATAGAAGTATCCGAACTGTCACTCAAATGATTGATGCCATAATCACATTAATCATATAGACAAAGCTTCAACCAGTTCCATATTTCTCGATATGAGCGCGCATGTAATATTCAACAAAGGATTTTCATTGGTTAGATAACGCGTAAGAAATATTTTCAATGGTCAGATAACACGTAATAATCCCAACATTATGTAACACTCGAGGATACACCTTCAGACGAACAGGGAATCAGAAACTTGTGTAATTGGATTTTGGTCCCCTGCGCCGTTGGCCAACGGGCGAGCCGATATCAAATTCAATATTGGTCCCTGCGTCGTTGGCCAACGGCGCAAATTCGATATTGGCGCGTTATCTATAGGCCTACATTAGCTAGTTATGAAACGCGTTTGTAAATTTGAATGACAGATGCAGAAATTTTAAGGTGAGAATTAAAAGTAATTTAATGTCCAAAGTAACGATGTTATGTTTATCACTCTATAGCGTCATTGTAACTAAAACGAATAGCGCAAAATGATGCGTTCAAACGGGTTTTTAGGGATAAACTATTATTGGAAAATGTGTCAAAATATCAGTCTATACTTCTTCTTTTTCTTCTTCTTCTTCTTCTTCTTCCTCTTCTTCTTTTTGATCGCTGGTATCACACTTGGAGAGCCGTTCTCAAGATGAAATCTGTGGTTTTCTGCAGTTCTTCCACATGCCCATACAGCTTTTCAAGAAAAGAGGTTGACAAAGGCCAGATCTCTTCTCTCAGCAGCTTATACGTACTGCAACATCGAAGTATGTGCTCTGTGGTCTGTACTGCTTCTCCACAAGGACAAGCGGGCGATGTCGTAAGGTGGAACCGCCTGTACATGTGTTGGTTTAGTCTGTTGTGTCCAGTTCTGAGACGAAAAATGGTCACTTGCTCTGGCCTCGAGAGATGATGGTAGGCATCTTCTGATTGAGGTGTTCTATAGAGTGACTTGATGATGGTCTTCATCTCTGTATGGGTAACCATGTTTTCTGTCTGATTCTCTTCTGCACCCACCTTTGCCATCTTGTCTGCTTCTTCATTTCCTTGGACTCCACAGTGTGAGGGGATCCACTGCAATGCTATCCGAAAGCATTTGATGGTTTGTAGTGCTTCTTCAAGTTGTGGCAGCTTACCTTTGGTGATAGCCTCAAGGACGGAGCGGGCATCAGATAAAAAGACAATCTGTGCAATAGGGTATGCTGTTCTGCTGATGGTATTAGCTGCATGAACCAGTGCTTCGACTTCAGCTCTGTAGTTTGTGCAGTGTTTGCCTGTCGGTATTGCAGCTGACTCATGTTGTCCGTTTGGATACTGTATGTACAGTCCGGCACCTCCGCTCCTAATTGCGTCGTTGGCTGATCCATATGTGTAGATCCTTATCCATGTCTCCTGAGGGTACATTTCTTCCAGCATGGCTATGGTCAGGGCTTTCTTGCTCACATCACTGTGTTCATCTTTGGTTGTGAGATGAGGTACTGTGGTGCAAATAGCTATGCTCTCTAGTTTGTTTTCCCAGTGTGGAGGATCAATGGTGTGGTTTGGGTCTTCTATTTGTGCTGGCAACATTTCTTGGTGTTTTCTTTGAAGTGCTTTTGTCTCTTTCACAAAACTTGATCTTTTAAGCCTTCCTGATGACAGCTGTGCTTGCCTGATCTTCATCGGGTGGTTGTTGAACGATTTGGACTTTGCAGCTTGGATCAGTGCTTTGCATTCCCTTCCTTTGCTAAGTGGGGTGGGGTGGGGGTGCCTGCTGTCTGCTCCATTTTTTTCTATTGGTGTTGATCTCATTCCACCAGTGATGATGCGCAGTGCCTGGTTTTGTATTCTGTCGAGGTTTTGTTGATGAGATTTAGCTGCTGTCATCCATGAGCTGGATCCATACTCAAGGTGTGGTCGTACGGCACCTAGGTAGATGGTCTTGAGGATCCTTTCATTGGCACCCCATTTTGTTCCTGCCAGCTTCCTCATGATGTTTAGCTTTCTTCTGGCCTTTGCCTCTGCGTTCTGGATGTGCTCCTTCCATGTTAATGTTCTGTCATAGGTGACTCCCAGGTATGTCTGCTGGTCCTCGTACTCGAGTGGCGTACCGCCCAGTGTCAGATTGCCAAACTTGTTTTTGGTGAACAGTGAGAATAGCATGGCTGATGATTTTTCTTTGTTGATGGTACTACACCAGCGATTGGCCCAAGCTCTAATTCTGTCCAAGGCGAGCTGCATTCTGTACGTGGCAGTCGTTGTGTACTCCTCGGTGCACCAGAGTACGAGGTCATCTGCATAGAGGGCTGCTTGGATCCCATTGGGCAGCTCTGCTACAATGTCATTAATGAAGACTATGAACAGAGTCGGTGATAATACTCCGCCTTGTGGAACCCCTTGTCTCAGCAATACATTCTGTCCAGACTGTCCGTCCATTGGACAGCGATTGGGTAGGTATGACTTGGTTCATCGGAACATGTGGCCACCAATGCATGTGCGCCGGAGCTTCACGAGGAGGCCATCCTTCCACACCTTGTCAAATGCCTTCTGCAGATCGATAAAGGCAGCTAGCATCACCTTCTTGGCTTGAAAAGTGTCCTCTATGACCTGTGCAAGATGTGTTGTTTGATCTTCTGTGCTCCTGTATCTTCTGAAGCCGGCCTGCTCTGAAACTATAATGTTCTCCGACTCCAGGTACCACTGCAACTGCTGGTTGATGATGCGCTCCATGGTCTTGCATATGCAGCTTGTAAGACTGATAGGACGGTAGCTCAGCACTTTCGTCTTGTTCTTCCCTTTTTCCAGAATAGGAGTCATTCTGGCTTCCTTCCAGCACTGAGGAACCTCTCCATTGGTCCAGCTGAGATTAAAGATGTCTAGAAACTTGCAGAGAGATGCATTAACAAGGTGTTGGATCATTTCATTCGTAATGCCATCTGGCCCGGGAGATTTCTTCTTCTTCAATTGGCGGATAGCCTTCTTCAGTTCTGCTAAACTAATGTCAACTTTCATTGCATCATGAGTGTTGGTGTCTGTTCTTTCCTTTGCTCTTTTCTAACCTCTTTTTGATGCATTCGTGGTATAGAAATGTTGCTTTCTTTTGCATATTCCTTCGCAAAGGCATCTGCAGCCATCTTTCCTGTCAGTGTTTGTCCATCTTCTTCAAGAGTAATCTTCTCTCCCCCGACACCCTCATCATTCACTGCTTTAGTCAGTCTCCATAGCTTTGTGGTGTCTCTCTCTAAATTAAACCCTGCCGTCTTTTCCCTCCAGCTTCTTCTTTTGGCCTCCAGCTTGGTCTTTAGATACCTGGCTTTAGTTTGTTGTAGCGCGAAGTGGTTATCATGACAGGGATTACCCTCTGCATCTTCTCTGGCCTTGTCTAGTTTATCATGTGCTGCTTGCAGTTCTGTTGTCTAGTAGGGGCGGTAGTTTTTCCTGAACCCTCGCGCAATCACTTCGTTGGCAGCCTTGAGGATACTTGAATTAAATTCCTTGACCGCATTGTTGATGTTTCTCCCTTCTACTGCTATATTTTGGGTAAGCTCATTGGAACGAATGCCGAACAGACTCCGATTTGCCTTTTTGTAGTTCCACCTTGGATGTTGATGTGAACTTGTCGAAATACTTCCAGAAAGAGAGATTAGGACTGGGCGGTGGTCGCTTCCTCCTAACTGCGATCCGACCACTCTACTGAAGTTTCAGTCTATATGATAAATAGAATATCAAACTCGGTCCCATTTCAATATCACTATTATCATCCACATCGAAAATTAACAAAATATTCGCTAAAGCCCGTGCAATGTCGTAATTTTCAACATGGTTAATAATAATAATATTGAATATGAAATGGGACCTCGTTTCTGATCCTCTACGCATTAGGCTAACACGTTAGCTGATGTCAAACGAAAATGGCGAAAGGTCCGTCACGAAGGTGTACGAATTCTATCTCTTTGATGGATTTAAAAGTTAATAAGCATTTTGCCATATGCCGTAACAGCCCCACCCACGCTACTTAAATTAGTTTCAAAATATTCAACAGCTTACTTATATATGTAGTTATGGTGAAATCAAGATTATGTGAAGACAGTGTTCAAGTTGTATAACTAGTTCAAATACGCGTACAAAGTAAGCGGAGCTTAGCTAGAAATAAATCGTTCTATTGTTTTCATGTATGTAATTACTGCCAGCATTTGTACTTTTACATCTGCGAAACAGTGATGCCAAACGTATTAGCCTTCGTTAGCGCCTTCATTTTTTAATCAATCCATGATATTGCTCTTTATTTAGTCGCTCTAAATTCAAAGATAGAATATAAATTAACTACCTGTTTGACACGTGATATTATGTCCCAATATTTGAATATTGATATAAATTGGTTTCCCTTCAAAAGCAAAAGGTCTGTGGGTGCACTATTCGCGGGTTACATTAAGCCCACAAATGAATAATGTAGGAAAGTGCTTTCAACCTTTCCTATAATGGTTATTGGTGTATAAATGTCTGACTAACTGCATAATAATGCCTTTCTTTCACAGAGTTATTAATATGTATCAATGAGAACGTTATTTTTGGTATTTGGAACAGGCTTTCTGTCAATTCAATGGACCTTTCCATTTTTAGCTATGCTCCGCCCATCACTAGCTACTACGCTCCACCCACACCTCGACGTGTTGGGATTGATTGATCCCCAAATACCCTAGCTATCAATTTCCAGAAAACTATACAGGGAAGCTGTTGAATATTTTGTAACTAATTTGACTGTGTGCTGTTGCTGCCTATGGCAGCAACAGCGCCCAGTCAAATTAGTTTCAAAATATTCAACAGAATATTTATTAAATAGTAAAAGCAAACAATTTGTACAACAACGCATAGACCGTCTTCAAATATGCGTTCGTGACGTACTTATCGACGGCATTCATGACGTCATTCATTATGATGTCATTCTACACATCGTGCAGTTCGTTATGACGTCATATGATGGGTGGGTACTCTGGAAAGGTGAATTGTTCATTTATTTAATGGGAAGACTACAACGAGTTATATCACGGGAATCTTTTCTCAGGAGAGACCGAAAAAGAAATGCAGGAATACTCGATAGGTTCTGGATAAAATCCGCAGCAAAACAAGATAGAGAGATTACGGGTGATCAACTCGAATATATAGGAATTAACGTGTTATGCCAAATGTATACACAAAGGGTTTATCACAATTGCAACAGATCTATAAATTCTGGTTAATTGAGACACATTTTATTGGATATTGATTCCAATTGGATATAAAACAAGTTCTTTCAAGTTAGTGAGGTATTTACCCGACATAAAGAAATGCATTAGTAATGAAGTCGATAGTAAATAGTTATGTGTGCACATTCAATCAATTTATTCCTTTAAAATCAGATTTAAATTACATGTAGCGAACTAGAATACGTATGCAATATATTATTTTCCGAGCAATTGCATGGCGTCTTTGGCGATAAACCTGTTTGTTTATGCATTGGCATGGTTAGTAATCATAACTTACATAAGCAACATATGGCATTGTCTCTGGAAGCACATGTCAATGGCAATGGTACCCTGATAGCACTGGTTACTGGTACGGTACTGGGCCAGTTCCGTGCAACACTGGCCAGGTTTTGGTCCAGTAGTCACGTAGTAAGCAGCGCTATCACGGTTGTGATTCAATGGGCCTTTCCAGTTGTAGACTATGCCCCGACCATCTCTAGCTAATATCCACCTACGAGTCGCCCGTGTTGGGATCAATCGATCCCTGAACTCTCTGAATCTCAATTTTCCGACAAATATACAGGTTAACTGTTGAAGATTTGGAACTAATTTGACCGGGTGCTGTTGGTGCCTATGATAGCAACAGCGCCCTGTTAAATTAGTTTCAAAATATTGGACAGAATGTTTATTAAATAGTAAAGACATATAATTCGTACACCGTGTTGGACTATTAAGTGTTTAAGATGGACTAAATCGAGTCATTCATGCTGTAATTGATTATGGCGTCGTCCTACACGTCACGTAGTTGGTTATGAAGGCGTATGACGGATAGATAAACTGTAAAGGGCAATTGATACCGATTCTACCATAGAGCATGCACATCGCACGCTGATGATTAGACATCTGAAAGTCTAGCGTGTTGTGTATCTATCCTGCTATCAAGTGATTTAGGAGAGGTTACTGTCCTAGGACCACCCGCATGCATGTACACCAGTGACCATGTTTACAAACAGCTGTACACCTTATAAATATTCAAATGCCGCGTTTGTCATCTGCAACCGAAAAGCTTGTAGAGATGGGGTTAGAGCAACGTGTTCGGCACGTGACCTACGTGGGATGTTTGCTTTCTTCGAAATAGTTTGTAGAGTGAATATGTCGGCTACAGTTTCCTCTGGCTACTTAATATGATGTTTTGTTTGGGCTAATCAAAGTTATGTACCCAATCATTCCATTCTTTTCTTAGTGAGATCCATGCATCTCTGGCCAATCTGCCAGAATGTTCATGTTCAACTAACACACAATTGGCCGGTATGTTTGGGAGACTGGAATTTATTTCACTGCCGCGATCATACGCTGCCGCAGATAAGTGTAGACGCATGCAGGTGTAAACCCGACGTCCCCATTATGAAGAGCCCAAACACGGACTCTAAGTCGTGACTAAAATCCACTGCAGTAAACGTGGGTGATATTTATCAGTTGATTGGGGAAGTGTTGTGGGTGAAATGTAATAGTATATGCTCGTGTGTCACCTCGTGAAAATTTCGTATAGATTCTTGCCAATGTAGTTGTTTTAAATCATTTTTGCTGACTTTTTATGAAAATCTTATTTGGCATTTTCTCAAAGTAATTAAAGGTCATTTTAAGGTCACTCAATGTCATTACCTCTAGATTCATTATGAGCATAGGCATTTAGTATTTCAAATCAAAGCTTATGATGTCACCTGTCTAGATAATTGCCTATATTTAAACTACTTTACATGGATTAACTAATGATCTCCATGATTAAAAACTTAGATTATCAGTGATTATGAGTCGTTAAGACAACACTATTTACGAAAACCAACACATGTCTATGCAAAGAATATTATTGTTCTGACCAAGCATTTCTATATTATATTATGACTGTTAGTATTAGAGGATCAGCGCATGCCACATGAATAAATGCCATGTTTGTGTATTCGCTGACAAAAGGAATTTCTGCTGTGCCGGATCGACCCATTCAGAATGCGTGATGCACAACACTAATATGAGATGCTGTTTAAAATCCACTTCACAAAGGAGGTGATAAATTGATGCTGGTGCAGAATCACTAATCAAAGCAGCCCGCTATATGCTGATGACGGTTGATGGCAAGCTTCATCCATGTAATGATCAGCTCACCCATCAACTAGAAGATCTCATAGAAACCGAGCCAGTTGACAATTGATATTCAAGCAACACATTATCTTTATCACAACATAATTTGAGGATCCTGAACATAGGTACATTACTAGTTCATGAAATCAAAAATTAATAAAGCAATGGAGGAATCCATTTTAGCGATGCCCTGCCCATCTTTGGCTAAGCTCCATCCATGCTTTGACTGCGTAGGATCGATCGATCCCTGAACTACATGACTATCAATTCCCTGTTTCAAAATATTTATCACCATGTTTTTTAAATAGTAAAATATAATTCGTACAACAATGCTTAATCTTTCATCAATTAATCGTTCGTGATGTACTTATCCACATCATTTATGACGTCATCGATTATGACCTCAGCCAAAGCGTTACGTAGTTGATTATGACTTCATATGATTGCTGGATAAACTGGAAAGGTGCAGTAACCGCGCTTGTGTCAACTTAATCCTTGGAGCCGGCCCAAGCATGCTCTGCAGCGGTCTTGAAGAGTGTCATTTGTAGGCCAACAGAATACTATTTCTGAAATTTTAGAATGCCTGGCTCGATAACAGAGCCAGTAATTTCAGTGGTACCGTTTAGAAAAATACTATTCTTGTCCCACTGGGCTCTGGCTTAGGAAAGACTTTAATTATGTTGGCCGTTACACCTGTGATGATCATGCCAAACAAAAACGGTATCTAAAGTGGTTTTGAGGAATGGCATTTGTCGGACAAAAGAAAGCTTGCCAAATTTCAGAGGTGAATTTGCAAAAATATTCTTCCCTTGATTTGCAAAAATTAGATTTTTCTCGAAAAATCTTTACGAGTAAATGGCAAATTAATATGAGTAGCATTTTGAGCCATTTGATGCGCTGTTGACACAAGATTGGCTAAACCCGGCTGGACGCTTTAACCATGCCTACGATGTGGAAGCCCTGACACAAATCACAATGGAGTGCCATTCCTAGGGAAAGTCAATATGTATATCTAATTTTAAGGTTTACATTAAGGATTTTAACAAATTTCTCAATATCATCAAGACAAATGAGTTGTTGACTGCTTGGTTGTCTCGGAAGGTGAAACATATGTTGCAACGGTAATTGGTAATATGGTTGTTGTCAAATGACACAGAGGATGTGGCTGATCTAGGAAGCGTTCATGAAGAGGCAGACATGCTTCTCATACACTATTATGTTAATGTCCATAACACTGGAATACATGGTTACCTTTATGCCACAGATACATCCAAAGAATGAGCATCATAATAATCTTTCAGAATTCCGTTGGCATTAATTCATAGTATTAAGTGCAAATCATGAATTATGTGTAAAGTGCCCAGTTCAAATGCATTGCTAGACAACATATGCCTAATACCAGCCCCCACGTACCTCGAATCAACAACATCTACGTCTAAAGAACACATAGTAGAATTTGTGAATAGCGCATGTAATATCATTGAACAAATAATAGAATGAAGATCGCGTCTGACTGGAGGTATTGTTGACTTTTAGATGACTTTCTACAACGCGCACAGAGTGATATATCTTGATAAGCAACGGAATCTCACCAAGTTGATCAAGATGTCTCAGACTATGTATTAGAATTGTTTCTCTGCATTGGTGAATGGAAATTCGATATTTGCGTGGCTTTGGTGTATTCTCAGGGGTGAAATATGATTGCGTGATATTAGGATTCAGGTTCTTTCTAGAGCTCGACTTGGTCATGAGAGGCAGTGGGATGAGATGCAAAACGATGACCAGCCTAGAACACCTTAATTTTGCAGATGATCTTACCATATTGTCAAGTACACGAGGCCATGTTTAAGCAAAGGAAATTCAGGATTCGGGATCAGCAAAGATTCGTGCCAGGTTCAGGATCACTGTTCTGAAGTAAAAAATGATACGGTTAAATCCAACACACCATGAAGCAGTATCATGCTTGGGGAAGAAGCGGTAGAAGAGGTAAAATCTGCATACTTCAGAGCGACAGTAAGCAAAACAGACGACACAGACTGTGACATTAGAACTAAAACAGGGAAAGCAAGGGAAGCATGAAACAAGTTGAACAAGGGATGGAGAAGCATCCAGTTCGAGAACAAGATAAAGACCCGACATGCTTGCAGTCTTGCTGTATTGGAGTGAAATTTGGAGATGGCAAAAGGAGGTGAAGTCACGCTTGACACATTGTGAAGATGCATTGGCCAATGAGAGAAAGAAATGATGAGAAAATGAGACTACTTGCAAGTGAAGCACTGAAGATGGCTGTGGGTCAGTTATGTACTAAGAATAGAGTAAGAAGTTAATCCATATGTCAGCCTGTCATGAGCACTAGAATTGGCCTGAAAAGGCGGAAACCCAAGAGAGCAAGGAAGAACGGAAGGGAGTGATAGTATTGCCTGCATGTGACGAAACATTATCTATATAGCCACTGACAGAATTACATAGTAGAGATTGATTTCTGGATCGATTCTTCACGAGGAGAAAAAGAATTATGCTAGGTCAAAGATATCTTATTCCAGATTAGAGTCTGGAACTCGGCAGATATGGTTGTAGTAAGAGCCTGTATATGTGGTGTAAGCAAAGTAATATCGCATCCAATGAACCCTCCGCTCGTCTGCATATCCTGCCTTGTATTATTTAGGGAGGTATTATATATCTATATTGAAAACCCGTATTATAACTCATGCATACTTTGATATATAGATGAATCACAAAGTTATCCGACTATCATATCTGCCTTATAACAGTTTTTTTCAAATACATATTTAATTCTTTATCTTTCTAAAGAATATAGGCCTACACTTTCTTAAGTAGGTTTTCTCAAAATGATCCATTATTCGTTGCCTATGTGCAATCAACCCTGTCTATAACTGACATCATCACTAAAGACATGTAGCATTTGTAAGGAGCTAGTTTAGCATTTCAATGGCGGATCATGGGGTTGGGTGCGGAGTGTGTACCCCACCCTTCCATGATACCCCCTCCATGGAGGAGGAGTGCCCCGCCACGGCCTGGCTGACCCTTTCTCGTCCCAATACATTTCAACTGTTTCCGTAGTAGGACCACATTAATCCATCCGTACGTTCTTAGTTAGTCTCTAGTTATTTTCTGACTAACTTGACTGAAAGTTATTGCTGCCTTTTATTGGAAGCTGGCCAGTTATGCAGCAATAGCTTCCAGCATAAGGCAGCAAGAACCTTGAGGCCAGTTAGGATAAAGAATAATCTGTAACTGTTGGAAATTAATTGTTCTCAGATTTTGAATGCTGAGTAATTAGGCCCATTCCTAGTACCGTCACAACTATGATGTGATGTACCGATGACAAAAGCATCACACTCGCCAACCCAAATACTAAATTACAGTTAAACGAGTAAAGATTTAATAATTTGGCAGTTTCTGGAAATGCAGGAGACGCCATCTGAAAGCAGCTAGATTTAAAAGCTTCCCGGGGAAGACCACCGAGACACCTCCCCCCCCCACCCAGTCCGCCCCGCCCACCCACCCTGGTTTGGTCACCGCTGGTTCGGATGTTTGAGAGGTGGCCTTTTCTCCTGCATCCTTTCCCTTAAAAATTCCTGCATCTGCCCATGCATTTAGTAAATAACTTTTTACACTGGAACATGATAATCCCTTGTGATAGATGAACATACGGCCTCCTGTTTTACAAAACCATCACCATGTAGTCCCCGAAAAATTGTCCGTTATTGGCAGGTTTACCTGTAATTATGTTTATTTCAATTGTAGGCCTGATCATTAAAAGATTAAAAGAGTATAAAAAAGACAAGTTTATATATCTCCTGCATTATAAAACTAGCATTGTAACATGTAATATGTATATCGTAATGAATCTATGTCCTTATTCTCGTTGTCCTTCTTATGTGACCGTCAGTCTTACAGATGGTTATTTTAAAGCTAAGAGCCACTAAGCATCCCACAAAATACTAAAATTTAATTTATTTTTCATTCACTTCCAGTGTAACATGTTCTATAAGACAATTTTTTTAAACTTTTTAAATGTAAATTCTGAGTGATTATAGCAAACTTATAGTTTGAATTTTCCGATGTGGCTAAATTATACCGTGAAAACTCGCGCTTTTGGGTCTTGTGTTGGCTATCAACCCGTGAAGATGACAAAGGAAAAAATGCCAAACTCATGTTCCCATAGACTAAACAACAACTTAACAGACAAAATGGCACAGCTCTATATGAAATTTTTACGTAGCCCAAACACGGGACGTAAGAGCATGCACTATAGGCCCATATCAGCGTCATCATCGTGCAATGCATCTGTTGCTGAACATCTTTGTAAGCATGAATCCATCCGAATGGGAGTTTTCACTTGCGTATTCGTCAGCAATATCTTCCCATAATATACATATTTGCATACAGATTGCTCTCTTCCTTGTATCCAACGGAGAGATCCAACCTGTCACTCATGTATGTTACGTCATAATCAATTACGTCACATGTAGGTTGACGTCACAATCAAAATACATAATGAAGTGTACGAATTGTATGGCTTTGATGGAGTTATTATTTAATAAACATACGGCCAGTCAAATTGGTTTTAAATATTCAACAGCTTACCTCTATAGTTACCTTGAAAATGGGATTCTTGGAAGTCATAGTTCAAAGTATATAAATCGATCTCAACACGCCTAAAAAGGGGACGCATCTTAGCAAGAAATGGGCGACGCATAGCAACAAATGGATTCCGTTATTCCTGGGACGGTTACTCAAAATTCGATGTGACTTGTTTCTGCATTTCCGCAAAGATGGGTCTCATCGGCTTCACGACTGCCTACGACTACATTGGGTGGAAAGTCTCTCAGCCTATCATTCATCGGTTTTCTGGAGGCGGAGAGGAAACTTTCTCTTTACAGTCGTTCACTAGTCATCTTACCTACCAACAGTTTATGGAATATTGGGTTTTTTTATTTGAATCTCTGACACCGATGATGACTCGTCTATGGCGATAGGCAGCAACAGGCGCCATTAATTTCATTACAGTCATCATTAATTTCAAAATATTCAACAGCATGAAATTAGCTATCTTGAAATTGGGATTCTGAAGATTCAGGTTTCAAAGTGGTAAAATCGACTAGAATATGCGCACCAAGTGGATGGAGCTTAGCTTGCTATGGGCTGAACAAAGCCAAAAAGTTATACAGTTGATTGCTGATGTCCGCGTGAAGCGTCAGCTGCAGTGTCGTCAGTTTGATAAGTAACGCCAGCCCTGATTGATTCGCAGGGCAAATGCATTGAATTTATCACGCATCCAGAATCCATATTTATTCAGCAAAGATGCTATTCCGATATCCCTCATTATATCAAAACAATTAATTTTGGAAAAATTAAAGGCGATGTGAGAACAACAAAATATTGCTCAGTCACGTAGAGTAAACATGGAAGGCTTCTGAGCTTACACGTCTCACGCCCACCAACGGCAGCGACATTTTAAATTATTAATACGAATATCACCGCCAAATTATGTTCAAATAGAACGATATAATTAGGCGAATAGATGAATCCATTTTTAGTTTTTCCCCGCCCATGTCTAGCTAAGCTCCGCCAAATTTCTTGCTCGATTCTAACGTTGGAAACCTTAGTTCACAGAAAGTAAATTTCAAAACAACTATACATGTAAGCTGTTAAATATTTTGAAACTCTTGACTGTGGGCCGTTGCTGCCAGTAATCACTCCAAGTCAAATTGGTTTCAAAATACTCAACAGAATGTTTATTAAATTGTAAATTCATCAAAGACTTATAATTCGTGCACTAGAGATGACTTTTCGATTTTCATGACGGTGATACGTAGTTATGATTATGACGTCAGATAGAATGTGACGTATTTAATTATGACGTTGCTTACTCGAGTGGCAGATCGCACGCCCCCCGCCCCCCCCCCCCCCATAATAGATAAATCTGATGTTTTACCAATAAACATTTACTCTACAGCAAAGAATCGTCAAAACAAATACATCATCAACTCTTTATGCGCTCTGACAAAGTTTTTATCGACTAATAAGATGGCAATCCACGCATAAAGCGAGGAGTGTCCGATAACAATAGAAAAATCCAGTTTTAGCATTGCCTGACCCATCTCTAGCTAAGCTCCACCTCCTCTTTGACCGTGTTGGGATCGATCGATCCCTGAATTCTCTGAATCTCGATTTCCTGGAAAGTATACGGGTAAGTTGTTGCATATTTTGAGACTAATTTGGCTTGGTGCTGTTGTTGCCTAGAAACTGGATTCATGAATTGATATCGTTATAAAGTCAATACGCATAGCTTAGTTAACCATACTAGATGTGCAGATGCCAGAATATGTCATTCGTCGGCAATGCATGGTATTTTTTTAGATTTCTATGATACGCATCTATTATGTGTTTGTGTGAGAATCTATACTCGCCAGACTCAATGGACATTCCCAGTTTTTGCTATGCCCGGCTCACCTCTAGCGAAGCTATACTCACACTTCACCGTGTTGGGATTGATCGCTCCCCGAATGCCCTAACTATCAATTTCCTGAAAACGTTACAGGGAAGCTGTTGAATATTTTGTAACCAGTTTGACTGGGTGCTGTTGCTGCCTATGGCAGCAACAGCGCCCAGTCAAATTAGTTTCAAAATAATCAACAGAATATTATTAAATAGTAAAGACATACAATTTGTACAAGAACGCATAGTCCGTCTTCAAATATGTCTAAGTGACGTACTTATCTACGTCATTCATGGCGTCATAATGACGTCATTCATTATGATGTCATTCTACACCTCACGTAGTTGCTTATGACATTATATGATGGGTGGATAAAGTGGAAAGATCTATTGACTGGGTCTTAAAGCTACTCCATCCGCCAAGCTGTTGAGCCCGCCCTACAGCTCTATCTGATGATGATTTTATTTCTTGAGTGCTCTGCATGTACTGTAGGCAAGACAGCATGAAGATGCAAGTAATTCTTCTCCTTTGGCCACTAGTTCTTCAGCCAGTCAGCCGGTCGGTCAGTTGGTCAGTCATTCGTTCGTTTGGTCGGTTGTTGGTCGGTTGATTCTAACAAATATGCAGACGTCGCAACTATAACGTGTCACACTTGTTACTCGTACTCTCAGTTTGCTATTAGCAAGCTTACTAGTCGTAACTGATCGTTCTTGCAACACAAAGTCACATTACACCGGATCTTCCGGATGTTGTTGAAGAGCACGATATGGCGCAGGTTTGTTTGTGCCCCATGTGGCTTCTTGGGATCGGACACCGTGATAAGGATATGCTTGACAAGATCATCGATTGGTAAGTCTTACGGCAAACTAGAATTTATCATCTGCGTGTTTGGTTTGGAAAGCCTGACCTGCACACTTAATGAGTTTATCGCTGACACTATCAGGTATAGGCGCATGCCCATTTCCCATGACCAGAGACCTAGTTTCTCAACCTTGTTTCTATTCACCTTGGCTTTGATTGCCTACAAAAAGACACAGTGGCTCGTAGTCTACTTCCAGAAGTTCCGTGAATATATTCTTAAACCATTCTATGATATTATGTGCCTTTTCGTGGTCAGTCTGCATACATAATTATGCACAGAAAAAGATGATAGAGGACCAGCAACCCTCAAAACCAGGGCCGCCTAGAACATTTAGCCTAAGTCATCTGTGGCTGCTTTTATGGTTGCATGTTCTGCGTTCTCAGCATAGTTTTGTGATCTTTCCTTTTGCCACATTTATAGATGAAGAGCTGTAGCACCCCTCCCCCCCCCCCCCCAGGAAACTATTCAACGAATTGGTATGCAGCGTAACGTCCACATCAATCGTTATTCTTGAAACATTACATATTATTATTACATTTGGGACTGATGTTTCAATGTATTTGCGTACCTTGTTTAAAACGTCGTTTGTATTGCAATGGAGGATTCCAATTTATCCATCAATCATATGACGTCACAATCAACTACGTGACGTGTATGCTGGCGTCATAATCAATCACGCCATGAACGCATAATTGATGACCGACTAAGCGTTGTTGTACGAAATTTATGTTATTACTGTTTAATAAACATTATGAATATTTAGAAACCAATTTGACTGCGCGCTGTCGCTGCCATAGGGTGGGCTTTCTGGAGGGCGGAAAACGGACGAATGGATGGTCGAATGAAAGGAAGTATGGACGGATGGATGGATGGACGTCCGGACGGATGCTAAAAAGTGTGCAGTAAGCAGAATTCGAAACCCCATCTGTTCTCTACTGGAAGATTGTTTCTCTCTGATTTACATACTACTACTGAAGCCTTGTCATTTGCCAGCGCGCAGTCTACAAGACACCTCCCCTCCGCCCCGGTATCTACTCGCTGGGCCTCTCACCTTGAAGGGGCATGCACGAGTGCGTGGATGCATGCGTGCATGTGAGTGTGTGCGCGCGTGCGTACATGTGTTTGTGAGGGATTCAGAAAGCAGGGTTGGTTAGTTCATGTCTATCCATGTATACCGGGAACGCGTTCAGCTGTGAATAATGTCAGACACGTTAACTAGTTTCGTTAAGAACTAGTAATGTTCTTTGAGTATCTTTCTTTATCCCTTTAGCCATGTGACCCTCGCAGAGCGGTGACCTAGTGCACCACAAAGGGTAAAACCTGTTCTATGTTCTTTATGGTGCACTAGGCCCCAGAAGCGACAAATTCTTTACGACGTATGTATGATATTGAATATTTTGAAAGTAATTTGACTGGTAGCTGTGCCAGAACCAGGTTGCAGTTAAATTATTTCAGAATACTCAACAACTTTCCCAATATATAGCTTAATTGAAATGACTTAAGTGTAAGAGAATTATACAATCGAGTATCATTTTACAGTAATGTTTCTAAAAGTTTTTCTTGTTTAAAATAGAAACATTTTCATCAATATCATTCCTAAACGAGCAAAGATCTGTGTTTGAAAGCAGTCACCGTATAGTAACAGTTAACTGAACCAACGAATGAACGAACTTAAACTGGTTACTAGGCACACAGCTATGACTAATTTCTTAGACATGTGTACTTTTTTAATCTCCCAAGGACTCCGAATACGTAGCTCTCAGGTAACAGCTATTCTAAATAAGGCTTATATAGACATTAGTTAAAGTCATAATTAGTTTAACATTTCAGACACTGCGTAGGCCTACTTATTGCTTTTTCTACCGTAAAATATGTCTATTAAAGACAAAAATCTGAAGCCGTCTATAGAATCGTACCTCGATTCTGACGAGTGTTTAAACGATCAGATTAATTTCGAAAACGTGTGTTCTGAATAAATAAACCTGAAGAAATTAAAATTATTCAACACGTCAAGCTCAATTTCAGACATACGATGTCAGATTTTCAACTACAGATTTTTGTTTACACGATCAGAATATGTCAACTCGTCCGATTCTAGGCCTACCTCAGATATTCGGCTTCAGACATCAGATTTCTGATTTCTTTGTTTACAGGATCAGGTGTTATCTAATTCGATAACAGATTAATCCGACAGTGTACACACGTAATAAGTGTCCACTTTATTGAGCGCAAACAATTAGTCTTTTAACACCACCCTCAAGGAAAGACTATTTCTAACCGCACAGCTGTTGTTCCTTAAGACTGGTGGTCGTGTGCGCGTGTGTGCGTGCGCGAGTGCGTGCGTGCGTGTTGTATTAAAAAACTGCCTATCTGATTTTAACAACATTAACACAGCGCACGAGGATAGCCAGACGTTGGCGATGATCCGGACAAAAACCTTCACAAGGAGCGGATCGGATTCTAGATCTATGGATATCGGTGAGGCTAATGCATGGTCTGATTTTACAACCTTAGGCATGGCCCGGAAGATGTGAACACATCCGGAAAATACGAAAAATGTCACAAAGGGTGGTGCCGAGGGTTCAGAGATTGCACTTCTTTGCAGTGTAAGAAATATAGGAGTATCTTGGTATGTTCGCACATTATGTTACAATGTAACACCATGAGACTTTTTGCAAATTTTTGTACTTTTACATTATAACAGCGAGGCGATGTGTGTTAGTACAGCAATATACACCTACGTTTATTCATAATCGTGCGTATTCACTGCCCACAGCGGGATTATATCGCACAATAAATTTGGATAATATCAAGTGTGCTCTTATCATAATTTTTTATACTTACTCCATTCTGGAATGACGTTCTTTGGGATAGAAATAAATAAAGGCAATATTTTTCTGTAGTACAATAATATTTTTATTATTATTCCCTAAAATTCTCAAAAAATCCCAGATCTGTTATGACTTATGAATCCATACTAATAAGAATAGTTAATAAATTTACTTTGTGGAAAGTGACGAAAACACCATTTATATAGATTTCTGAACAGATTCGCTAGAAGGTATTTGGCATACGGCATCAGTCCTTGCATGGCAAAACCTTTGTTGCATGATGACGTGTTTCACAGCTCTCTTTCAAAACGCTGCGCGACATAACCCATGTTCCAATGAACCGTTCCAGTTCTACCCTAGCCCCGCCCACCTCTATCGAAGCTCCACCCACACTTCGCCGTGTTTGGATTGATCGGTCCCCGAATATCATAACTATCAATCTCCTGAAACCGCTACAGGTAAGCTGTTGAATATTTTGTAACTAATTTCACTTGGTGCTGTTGCTGCCTATGGCAGTCAAATTAGTTTCATAATATTCAACAGGCTATTTATTAAATATTTATTAAATAGTAAAGACACTATTCGTACAACAACGCATAGTCCGTCTTCAAATATGTGTTCGTGACGTACTTATCTACGTCATTCCTGACGTGACAGTGATGTCATTCATTATAATATCATTCTACACGTCATGTCATGGCGCCGGAAACACAGGGGCAGCGGGGCCAGCTGTGCCTTTTAGTGAAAAATGAGTAAACTTTACTTTAGAACAAGATTTTTAGAATATTCAGAGCAGACTGAGCAGTTGTATTAAAGCTTGGTTGTTTTGACATTAACACAAGTCCATAAAATAATATGGAAGTGCTTCTAAACGCTATATATGTAGTGGCAGTTACATGTGACATATTGACTTTTTTATCCGTAAAAGTTGCGTGTATCTTTGCAAGTAAATGTAAGATACATAGTCATAGGCTATTTTAATTTTTGAGGAATGTGTCGAAGATTGGTTGCTCGCACGCACGCACGCACGTACGTACGCACGCACGCACGCACGCGCTCACATACACACGCGCGCGCACACACATGCGCGCGCACACACATACGCACACACACGGCCACGCGCACGCACGCACGCACGCACGCACGCACGCACACACTACCAATTCGTATGGTCGTGATACACGTGTTTAGCCATAGCAAGCCCTTTGAGTTCTAACCATAAAAGATGATGCCACCATCCACGCGTAAACAAAATCAGACATTTGAAGGCCTTCTTTGGATCGCCAAGGCAATATGTACCTCTGACAGCTACACGCCAATATGGCTAAGTAAGAGGCTGCGAAATCATAATTTAAATTACTTATTCCATACACACTAGCTGTTGAATAGTTTGTTACTAATTTGACGTAAGTGTGTTGCTACCTCATCTGTCTATTCATCCAGCATATGTCCATCGTATTCTTTAAGCGAGTCTTTAAGAACTGCTGGGCAGGAAGGATCCATAGGGTCAGATCCATGGTGGCCATCTTGGATTTTGCACTATTTTAAAAATTACATTTAAAGATCTTCTGTGAAACTGCTTGGCATGAAACTCAAGAACCTTCATGGTCTTCATAGTCTTCATCTAAGGCAAGAGCTGAACAAACCTTGTTCACATGTTCAACATGATTGGTAGATTTGTCTTGGATAACCTAGTTTTCACAAAAAGCTACTTTTCCTCTGAATCCCGCTGATTTCAGATATAATTAGGAACTACGGTCCAATTAAATATTTTTAATATATTTTCAAGGCAAACTGCGCAATTCCACCGTGCAGACACATACACGAATACACGCACACTCAACGTGTGCATCTTACGCAAAAACCCGCCCACCCGCTCGCTCACATTGTGAATTGTGAATATGTTCAATTGACCAAAGAATACATAAGTTCTTCGCTTAACATTGCTCTAACATTTATACATAATCATAAGAAACTCAGAATGCAGGAAATTGAGTGTTTTTTCTCGTGGTGGTTAGATAGGTTAGATATATCCCTGAAACACCTTTCTATGAGAGGCGGGTGGGTGGGGGAGGACGGAACACCCATTTCATATCTTCATCCAGACAATGCGTGCCCTTTTTGTGGAACCTGCCCCTGCCCCTCAAGTTTGCTTCCGGTGCCCATGCGTCATGTACTTGATTATGACGTTATATGATGGATGGATAAAGTGGAATGGTCTATTCTTCCCTGATACGTTGAACACCCTCATAGCAAGAAAATGTTGGCCTAACGTTGGCCCAACGTTTACCACAACGTTGGGCCAACGTAATTTTGCCCACCGTTGAAAATACGTTATTGAGCCAACGTTGAGCCAACGGATATAAATCTATGAAAATATTTAAAATAGCACACCAGAAAGCATAAGTTAACAATTTAAAAATTAAAGGGTGAATATTATGTTGATTTTGCTTGATTTACTGTGAAATTTCCTATGCTGGCCCAACGTTGGCTCAACGTTGGCCCAACGTCGGCACACAAGTGATACAACCAACTGTGGCACACCGTTGGGCAAACGTTGTGATTCCAACTGCGATCTGCCAACCTGTTGCCAACTTTGGCCCAACGTCTACATGTTATCTGGGTAGCCACTTACGTTATCAGTTGCTGGTTAGCAACAGATTGCTGTGGCGTCAGCTTCAAAATAGTCTTACCAGTATCGAATTTATACTCTGAAGCTTCATGGGGCAAAGGATTAAAATCAATAATTGCGCGCTCAGCTTAATTGTTAACCGCAAACCAATTGCAGACAGACATCACGACCGTTTCGCCAATTTTCTTGACAGAATAACGTAATGGGAAGTATTTTCTTCTTTTGGTCGACTGTTCTTACGCACGACTTTCTCCAGAATATAAGCGTAATTACTGATTATTTTTTAGTCATTATGTGACTGGATCAGTAGGAGTAATTTCACAGCTCAGGTATTTGACGCGTCAGTATCCGGGTTACTTAATTGGTTTTAACAGATATTCGCGTACGAAGCGACTAACGATGCTCGTAGTGTGATTCAATGGTGTGATTATTTACAAGGTCGTACAAGGATAGTATGCGACCGACGTGATTAACTGCATCCCCCCTCATTCATAACAACACTTGACCTTGTCGTTAAGCTTCTAAGTGGCATTTGTCAGTCGATCCTTTTGAAGATGGCGTTGTTGTTGCTAGGTTCATGATTAGAATTTAAATAACTTATAGAGTTTATAGATGAGTTCTACCAATCAAGCGCATTCATCCCTGATAGCCCAGATTACGTGCCAGTATGGGGCTAATACCGGCGCCGTGGCCCGGTAATGAGCCAGTACCGGCCCCGTAACCTGCGTTGTCAGGCTTAGCACATCTAATTTAAATAGAAGTCTACGTCCGACTTATTTCGAATCGGGTATATATTCATGTTAGGTTACTTTAGGTAGTAGTGTCATCAGGATTCTTGTGCTATGTTGTCACATCGCCTTCAAAATAATTGGTGCCAAAACTGCTATCATGTTTCCAAATATATGGAATGGACCTTCCCAGATTTAGCTATGCCCGTCCATCTCTAGCTAAGCTCCACCCACAGACTAAATCGAGTCATTCATAACGTAATTATTATGACGTCTTCCTACGTCACCTAATTTATTATGACGTCATATGATGGATGGATAAACTGGAAAGGTCCATTGCGATCAGTGGGGATTTATACTTGTGTTTCTCCAGTAGCGGGTCATTCAATTAAATGTTGTCAATGTTAGATCGTTGACTACTGCAGAGGATCGAATAGACCTACTGTTATTTATGTTCCTTATTCTGTGTGTGGAAGTACCTATACTCTAATGGACCTTTCCAAGTTTATCCATCTATCATATGACGTCATATAATGTCATAATCACCTACGTGGCGTGTAAGATAACGTCATAATCGTGATGTCATGAATGACTCGATATAGTCCGTTTTAACGCTTAATAGTCTGACGCGTTGTACGAATTGTATGTCATAGGCAGCAACAGCACCCAGTCAAATTAGTTTCAAAATATTTAACAGCTTATCTGTATAGTTTTCTGCAAATTGATAGTAAGGGAGTTTAGAGATCGATCGATCCCAATGCGAGCGGATGTGGGTGGGGCTTAGTTAGAGATGAGCGGCCATAGCTAAATCTGGAAAGGTCCGTTGTGTTTTACATCTCTCATTGAGTTGATTGAATTGGTGATCACGCGTAGCTATTTCGTCTACAAATTTAAGCATGGGAGCAGCCCTCGGATCGTAGATTTTTTTGCACAATTTTAAACGATTCCATTATATTACATCACAATGTTCTGTATGATAATGATGGTAGTTTTAGGAGGGATTTTACATTTTACGTTTTACATGACAGATCTATGAATTCAGGTAGGTATTTAGTTGCTCTTCGTCTAGGTGAATTCTAACAACACCTTTGTATAAACGAACGAATGCGTCTTTATTTAATAAACGGGAATGGTCGCTGGAGGCTGTCGGTAAGAATAACTACGGTACCTAACGCCGTGTTCTCACTAGAGGGTTAATCAGGAATAACGCCATACTTCAGTATGGCGTTATTCCTGATTAACTCTCTAGTGAGAACATGGCCTAAGGACGTGTTCTCACTAGCGACTTAACCGCGTAATGCAATATACTGAGGTATGGCTACCGGTACCTTAGGACCTGTTCTGGCTAGAAACTTAACCGGCGTAGCGCAATACTGAGGTATGGCGTTATTCCCGATTAACTCTCCAGTGAGAACACGGGCTTAGACAACTTTGAAAAGCCCAGACTTGGTAACTTACATATTAAGTGCCACACCCGAACCGCGGAAACTAGATAGGTTTTTGTTTTAATGAACATGATCTCTTTCCTTCTCAATGATTTACAACAACTTACTTTAAGAATTCGTGGGTTCCTGACAAAAACTGCAAGGAAATGTATTCTCACAAGAGAAAGTAAGATCGCCCATTCCAGCGTGAATAATGCCAGCCAGAGCCTGTGTAATAACTAAATTTTCAATCAGAGAGAAGTATCCACCTTAGTCTGTATAGACAATAAAACCGGATTCAAAGGTAGTAGCTTTTAAGAATACCTTAGGCAGTGTTCTCACTAGAGACATAATCAGGAATAACGCCATACTTCAGTATGGCGCTATTCCTGATTAACTCTCTAGGGAGAACACGGCTTTAGTTTATTTTGACAGGCTATCACACATAACTGTGATTCATCAGGATCTAATGAATTGCGTCTCAGCGCGAAAGCTTGTCAAAATAAACTAAGTTTTTTTCTTAAAAGGTACTACCTTTGAATCCGGTTTTTATTATAAATTAGCATTAATTAATTAACGTTATGTGAACCAATTATACCATAGGATGACTTCGGTAAAGATGCATTACATCCGAGATATAAATAAATTTGGAAATCTTCAGTATTTTTGCTTTAATATAATGGTCCCGGTGTATTATTAGTACATACTAATTTCTATACATAAATTCCAACTCCGTCGCACATATTTGTTATTATTTGTTTGTTTTTCTGGAAACTAGTACGTGAGTTGTAAATTTTTGGAGGCATTATATTTATGAAACAATCGAATTGGAAAGAACTCGGAAATTCTTAAATATGTATAGATAGTTCGCCGGCGACAGACAAAATACTAGCCTCATGACGATCGGCGATCAAAGACATCAAAGAGGTACGCGCTACGAGGACTGAAACTTCAAAAACTTCTATCAGGACATATTTTTTTATTATACAAGACCAGCGATGAATCGCAAACCACCGCTAAGTAACGAATACTCTGGTTTCTCTGCGAAACGGAGACGCAGGCGACCGACAGGTGTGTGTTTATATACTACGAATGGTCGGTCATCTCACGTTATCAAAGCGAGAGAACTACGTTTTTTAAAATGTATTAGATGTTGGGATCGAGCGAACACTGAACTCCCTGAATCTCAATTTCCAGAAAACTAATATAGGTAAGCTGTTGAGTATTTTGAAACTAATTTGACTGTTTCTGCGGGCACCCTTGCTGCATGCCTATGGCAGCAATAGCGCCCAGTCAACTTAGTTTGAAAATACCCAAGAGAATGGTTATTAAATACTTAAAGACATACAGTTCGTACGGCTCGGCGGACTATTAAGCGTTTATGGCGGACTTCATTACGTCAGTGATTATGACCTCGACCTACATGTGACGTGGTAGATTATGACGTCATATGATTGATAGTTAGATTGGATTCCTCTGTTGGACTCCCATACTCTAAAGGCGTATGGTAAGACGCATGTGATATCTAGTTGCACTATGGGCCTACAGCCATCCTCCCATCTTAGTCTGATTGCTACTTTGCATTGCGTAACGGATTAACATGACGCGGTAGGCTGCTGCATTTGTAGGATTGATCCATTATATATGCATTAAAGGAATGCACTAATCTGCTTAGCGCCCCAGGTTAGCATAAAATACGCATATATGACTACACCTTCATCGTGACCCGCATAGCGAAGCAACATCACGGATATAAATAGCGAGACTACAATCATTCACTCGCTGGAACGATCGCTCGTTCGACTCACTCTGTCTGTCTGTCTGTCTGTCATGCTGTCTGTCTGTCATGCTGTCTGTCTGGCATGTTGTCTGTATGTCTGCCCGCCTGCCTGCCTGCCTGCCTGCCTGCCTGCCTGCCTGCCTGCCTGCCTGCCTACCCGCCCGCCCGCCCGCCCGCCCGCCCACCCGCCCGTCCGTCCGTCCGTCCGTCCGTCCGTCCTTCCGCCCGCCCGCCCCCCCCGCCCGCCCGCCCGCCCGTCCGCCCGTCCGTCCGTCCGTATGTCCGTCTGTCTGTCTTTACATTGAAAAAACCGCATTGGCACAGGAATTTAATTACAAATTTCTTTACCTAAATTTGTCATATCGAGACCAAGTTTAGATTTACTTAGAGTGGTCCCCCCCCCCCCCCCTTGAAATTAGTTGGGGTAAAGTGAACTTATCAGTAGGTCGCTTTGACAGGTAAAGGCTGGGATTGATCCTACATTACAGAGAAATCACACACACACACACGAATGCACACACACGAATGCACACACGCACGCGCGTGCATGCACGCACGCACGCACGCACGCACGCACGCACGCACACATCTGAACGAATGCACGAATGCATGCACTAATACATGCACACAGTAATACATGCACGAATGCACGCAATAATGCATGCATGAACGCATGCACGAACGGACGCACGAATGCATGCACGCACACATCCACGCACTAATGTACTCACGAATTAATGCACCCACACCCACATACACACACACATACACCCACGCAAGTATAGATGCACACACGTGTAGGTCGGTCAGTCGGTCGGTCAATCGGTCAATCGATCGGTCGGTCAGTCCGCAGCTATAGCGACACGCTTGTTAAAATAAAATCTCCCCACCGTTTTTGTCAGATTGTAAAGACTTTCCGGTTTTTTCGGATGTTTCGAACTGTGTTCACAGCTATGGAGTCTTAGTGAATAGTCTCAGCATGTGTTGTGGTAACTTTGAGCCAAATCAGACCAGCAATTTTCGAGATATCTATAGATCCAGCGTTTTATAGAAGCACTTTATAGAAGCACAGGCAAAGGCTTGCACGTGCGTGCGCACACGCGCGCGCAATCAGTTATTCCTAGCACGCATACAATGATTAAGAAATGTGGTGGATCCAGACATGAAGTACATGTGCGAAATTCAAATCAGATACAGGTCCTGATGGAGGGAACGCATCTATGTATGTTTGACACAAATAAGTGAGTCGTAATATAATACACTGATCAATTTCTAGCCATTCTCCGCCCATTTCTAGCTAAGCCCCGCCCATTTATAGCTAAGCTCCGCCCATGCTTTGCGCTCATTGAGATCGATTTACATGCTGTGAATCGTGAATTAACAGAATTCAAATTCCAAGGTAACTATACAGATATATGACCTGTTGAATATTTTGAAACTAATTTGACTCGGTGCCCTTTCTGCTATGGCAGCAACATCGCCTTATTAGTGTCAAATTAGTGTCTGAATATTCAACATGGTACTTACCAAAATGTAAAGACATACAATTCGCACTCTTTACGGACTATTTCAATGTACACGGCAGACTTAGATACACCATTCATTAGGCATTTTGACTGCGATACCAGCCTACATGTGACGTAATTGATTATGACGTCATATACTTAAGTGACAGATCGGATCTATCCATAAGTAATAACATTTGATCATCCTGATATTATTATTTCCAGACAAGCACACCTTTGACATATGATATACTGAATTGGAAGAAAATATCAATATTGTATTCACTATTTTCACTATCTTTGTATATGAATGGCGAGATTCATTAACTATTTCTCTTCTCAATATTTCTTAACAACGGAAAACATTAAAGCATGTCTGCCTGTGTGGGATCAGCAATTGATCCTTGTTATGCGTTTGCGATGTTTGCTGAATAAGTCCCACAATATATACAAATATAAGTTTTCATCTTTATGAATTTTGGGATTTATGTCCAAGCCGTCTGGAATGTCTGACGATAAGCCTCCATAGACAAGAAACTATATTGATAGCGTATGTTGAATAAATAATTCGCGATTCCAATTTTAGCTATGCCCCGACCATCCATTATTAAAGTCCACCCACGTCTCGCCTATGTTGGGATCGATCGATCCTAGCACTCTCTGAATCTCAATTTACAGAAAATTATACAGGTAAGCTGCTGGATATGTTGAAACTAATTTGACTATAGCAGCAACAACGTCTAGTCAAATTAGTTTCAAAATATTCAACAGCATGGTTATTAAATAGTAAAGGCATACAATTCGCGCAACAACGTTTAGTTCGTGACGAACTTAGCTACGTTATTCATGATGTAATTGATTATGACCTCATCCTACATGCCACGTAGTATATTATGACGTCATATGACTGACTGAGAAACTGGACTCATCCATTGTAAATCACCATGATAGTCATACGGTTCATGAGTAAATAAATGAATAAATGAATACCACCATTCATCCATTAATTAATTGATTAATTAATTCACTCATTCCAAGGCCAACGTAAGTTAGTGCCAATAGTGCGACAACCCCACGCCAGCCCACCAACCCAGATTCCCTGCTCGCCTTGATTGAAAGGTATAACAATCATCTAAAACAATTTTGGCATTTATTTCGTGCTGGGATGACGGATGTCACACCCAGATGGCTGAAGCTTGGTGTGAAAAATAACACAGGACCCGCACCCAGATGTCAGCTATGGCCAAATTCTCAAAATTAATCTTTCTCACTGAGGTAGGGTTACACTGTGGACTACGACCGGCACATTTCTTATGGACTGTCTGAGAGGGGAGATAAACACATAATAGATGCTGCAGACTGCATGTAATGCACTTTTCAGTTTTAGCTATGCCCCGCCCATCTCTATCTAAACTCCACCCACATCACGCTCGTGTTAGGATCTATCGATCTCTGAACTCCCTGACTATCAATTTCCAGAAACAATACAGGTAAGCTTTTGAATATTTTGAAACCAATTCGACTGGTTGATGTTGCTGCCCGTGGCAGCAACGTCACCCAGTAAAATTAGCATCAAAATATTCAACAGCATGTTTATTAAATAGCAAAGACATACAATTCGCATAACATGTCGGACTAGTTGATTATGACGTCGCATGATCGATGGTAAACTTGGAACGATCCATTCAAACACATGTATTCCAATTATTCTGCTCATTTGTTTGGTGTTGTATTGTATTCTGAAATTTAATTTAGATCGTTATCTCCTCTAATAGAAAGAAAATATTCTGTGTATAATTTGGTTAATTTTTTTATTTACATATGTATGTATGAAAATTTTAAAAACCCATAAATTATATCAGTATATTTTCAAACAAAGGAGCAAAATCATTAGAATGCATTAGAATACATTTTATCTGTATAAAGAATAAGTTTTCTAGTACTGTGATAGGTATTTTATCCAATGAAGATGCAAGTTTTCTTTACATCTTGAAAGGGATTGTTAATAAAAATACCTACGCACCTTCACTGGACACCGATGGCCAGACAGCATAATTTCCAATAACGCTCTATACGAGATGTGTAATACGTCGCAGCTGTCCGTAAAAGTCGCCCAGCAAAGATGGTCCATGTTTGGCCATGTACTAAGGATTCCAGAGGAGACGCCAGCACAGAGAGCCTTGGAATTTGCCTACTCGGAGCCAGCAAATACATAGCCGAGTGAGAACGTCATTGCATAAATCTGCTAAGCGTGCTGCGAGGTGACCTCAACTCAAGTCAATAATGGACCTGAGAAAGCTAAGGATAGAATTGTTTACACTCATCTGCAAATTACAAGCAAAGTATGGAAGCAATGTAAGTTTGCTATTTATCACTCAGCACTATATAGTTAGGGCAGTCATGTGCTAAACGGATAGATTGACCACCACAGCCAGTACAGAGTACGAATATACCAGGTAACGCTGTACTTTTAAAGTTTTGTATGATTGCCAATAGCGTGTGAATAGACTGCTTAATCCGGCTGTCCAGTGTTTTGACACGTTTGGCGGTCAGCCAAGTTAATGACCAGTTAATGACCAGTGTCCCGTTTGCCTACCATCTAACTCTAACTCGCTCTCCTTCGGCTCTCTGTCGGCGTTTTGTGTAACGTTGTCCGCGTGATATAACAATGAGTAATCAAAACCAAAATCAAAACCAACCGGGCGTTTCTGGCGAACTTGCTGACGGGAAACGGAAAGCCGCGGATAGTAGTTTGAATCAATCTTCAGAACCAAGTCCTATGCGTCCAAGACTTAATAGTCCAGTACCAGTTCCTAGACTAATGCCAGTGACAAGCACCCCGTGTGGGCCAGAAGAGCTTTATGTGTCTGGGGTAACTAGCCCACTAACGGCAAATCCAGGGGCCATCCGAAGTTCTAATGACGATACCACTTGCTTTGCAAACTTGGTGATGACGACATTACAAAGTATGAACTTTCAAGCCGTGCTTCTACCAGCCATAACTCAAGCATTAGAACCTATAATAAAGGACATAATAAAATCATCCGTGGAATCCATCCGTGAGCAAACATTGCAGTCTGTGGGTATCGAGACAAACATTCAGTTACAGGAACAATATGCTGCCATAAAGAAGTTGAACGAAGACATTATTACCATCAAAAACGAATGGCAGGCTAGTGAGAACAAATTAAAACAACAAGAACTGCGCGTGCAGAAACTTGAGGGCGAGATTGAATCTCAGGAGCAATATTCACGGAGAAACTGTTTGCGATACCATAATGTAGTTGTTCCAAATAGAGAAGTGAATACTGATAACATCATACTTAACTTAATAAGAACAACATTGCAGGTAGAAATACACGATAATGAACTGAGTCGCTCGCATGTCATTGGGCAAACTCGTGAAGGGAAGTGTCAGATAATTGTACGCTTTCTGGCCTACAACACAAGAGCCCGGGTGTACGCATCACGTAAGAAATTAAAATCTAATCGAGATACCATTTTCTTAACTGAAGACATGACACGGCACAGAAACGGACTCCTGTTTCAGCTACGCCAAGCCAAGCGCGCAGGCAAGATACCGCAATTATGGACTCAGGATGGGCGTATCTTCCTACGCAGAGGAGAAGGGACGGAGAAAACAAGGATAACATCGATGAATGACATTAACAGATTACTTAATTAATACGTATGTTATTACAATTATTGAATTTATGTTGCGGGTTTGTATGGCTAGTTTTGGCCGTGCGCGTGTTGCCTTAAAGCTATGCTAATTTCATCTCAACAGGACGACATTAATAATCGAAATCAAATAGATTGTTGCGTAGTGAGCGTGAACTTACTGTTAAACAGCTGTTATCCTCCAATACGCAGAGACAGGGATTCTGACGGGGGCGGAGTTGCAATTTACGTCTCAAGGCGGCTTAATTATAAAAGAAGATTTGAGCTAGAACATGATAGATGCGAGCTTATATGGCTGCACATTAGATTTAAATTACAAAAATTCCTTTTATGTGTTTTCTATAGACCACCGAGATCTTACGTCTCAACATGGGATGCTTTTACAGATTCTATTGATATGGCCACTGACACGGGCTTACCGTTAATTATAGTAGGTGATTTGAATGAAGACCTCTTAGATCATTCACTACACCATCTAACTGATATAATGGTGATATATAATCTAGAAAACGTAATTAAATCCCCAACCAGAATTACGGACACAACTCAAAAGCTTTTAGACCCCATAATAATCAATGACTTAGTGGAACCAATTGATTCTGGCATCATCCCAATATTAGCATCCGTCTCAGACCATATAGCAACATATATCACAATAGAATGTGAAGATTATTTACAACCGACATATACCCGTGAGGTATGGATCTACCACAAAGCGAATCTTGGTAAATTAAAGACGGAATTGGTCGAAACAAATTGGAACAACATATTAAATCGCTCAGATAGCATTGACGAGGCTTGTGAGGCATTTCACGAAAATATTATGGCTATTGCAAAGTCATGCATTCCAGTGCGCAATGTAAGAATACGAGATAATGATAACCCGTGGTACGACAACGTGATTAGAAGTGAAAGTAGAAAGCGTGACAGGTTGCGCAAGGCAGCTAGACGTACGGGAAAACAGTCAGATTGGGATAATTATAGAAACATAGAAACCGAGTCAACAACATGAAAACTTATGCGAGGCAAAAATATATTAATAGCTTGGACGAGGAATTAAGCGAACTTTCTGTGCGAAACTGTAAGACATATTGGAAAATCGTCCGGTCATTAGTTACTGGAAAGAGCAACCGTAGTAAAATTCCACCGCTTGTGTACAAAAACGTGCAAGGAGACGTGGAGGATATCGCCTTCTCGGATCAAGAACAAGCAGATTTGCTGAATTCATATTTTGTAAATATTGCCAAATTAGATGATAGTAATGTTGTTCTTCCAACTTTTAGATTTAAATGCGACGGCCGATTTCGCTTTCTGCGCAGGAAATAGAAGAGACAGTTTTAATACTACCAACGAACAAAGCATCGGGTCCAGACAAAATTAGCCATAAACTGCTCAAGATGTGTCCGAAAGAAATCTCCATTCCTCTCAGCATTCTTTTTAATAAATCGCTAACTGACTGTCGTTTCCCATCACAATGGAAAACTGCGCATGTAGTGCCATTATTCAAGAAGGGTGCTGAGAGTGATCCAGCTAATTATAGACCTGTGTCATTACTAAGTTGTGTTGGTAAATTAATGGAACGTCTAGTATTTAAAAAGCTATATAATCACATGAATCAATACAATTTGCTTTATAAATATCAAGCCGGATTTCGTCCTGGATGCTCGACTGTGTATCAGCTAATAGACATATATAATCAAATTGCCAAGGGTCTCAATGAGCGTCAACAAACATGTTCAATATTCTGTGATGTCTCAAAAGCATTTGACAGAGTATGGCACAAAGGCCTTTTGTTTAAATTAAATCAATACGGGATTTGTGGCAGCCTATTTACTATGGCTAGAAAACTACCTTCATAAAAGAAGTCAATTTGTATCAGTAAATCAAACCATATCAGAATTAGGCGACATTCAAGCAGGTGTGCCTCAAGGGTCGGTTTTAGGGCCACTTTTATTTTCTATATATGTAAATGACAACGCTGATAATTTGGAGAATCTAGCGCGCCTCTTTGCTGATGACACCACTTTATGCTGCTCTTCAAACAGTAGTAATGTTATGGAGGTGTCCTTAAATCGTGACGTAGCCAAACTAGCTGACTGGGCAGATGTCTGGCTTGTTAAATTCACCCCAGAAAAGACTGTATGTGTGTTATTTAGTGGTCGAGCAAATAATGATAATGACAGCCCTGCTCGCGTATTTGGCAATAAGAATCTTGAATATTCAGAGACGCACGCGCATCTAGGGGTCACCCTATCCCAGAACCTTAGCTGGAAAAGTCATATTGATTCTATATTTTAAAAATCTACTAAAGTACTTTCGACTATGAGAAAACTCAAATTTACTTTAAATCGATCCACACTTAATACAATTTATGTTTCCTATCTTCGATCTTTATTAGAGTATGCGTCTAGTGTGTGGGACGGTTGACTATTAATGATGGAATTAAATTGGAAAGATTTAAACTTGAAGCTGGTCGAATTGTGACAGGTCTTCCTAGATTCTCCTCCATAGCTAGCATTTATAATGAAACGGGGTGGGAGACATTGAAAGACATACGAAGGCAGCAGAAACTCATAACGTTACACAAATTACTGTACGACGACAAGGTACCAGATTTTATGACGGACATTACACCGACACGCACAAATACAACAGAGCGCTACGACTTACGCAAGCCACACAATGTCAATGTGCCCTTATCACGATTGGAAATATACAAAAAATCGTTTTTCCCAAGCACCATTCAAATCTGGAACACACTTGAAAACAATGTACAATCAGAATAAAAAATCTCAAAATTTAAGAAGCTAATAAAATTTAGAAACTATATCCCTCCGAGTTTCTATAACTACGGAATTCGAAAACTTTCTATCCTTCATACCAGACTACGTAACAACTGCTCCAACTTAAATTGTGACTTATATAGAATAGGATTATTTCCCACACCTAACTGCTTTTGTAAGACAGGAGTAGAAGATGCAAATCACTTTCTTTTAAAATGTCCTTACTACACTATACAAAGACAGCACTTATTACAACAACTACATCTGTATATTCCTTTGACGAGTTACTTGCTATGCAAAGGAAATACATCTCTATCCCTCCAGGAAAATGAATACATCTTCAAACAAGTTCAAAATTATATTCAAGCTACTGGCAGATTTTAACCTCATATATGTTCCCAACGTTTGATATGATGTAGGAATAGTCCGTATTTTTATTGTCATGGTTACATGGTTAGGATACAAATGACTGTATAGATATACTATATACTTTAAATTTCTGCTTCCGCTGTCGTTACTGTTAAATGTTTATGATAGAAATGACTGCATAGATGTGCTATATACTGTAATGCTTTATTTCCGCTATCGTTACTGTGTATATAGTTCTTCCCGTACTCACAATTAATGTATTACTCTCCTATTGCTTTTCGGGCCATTCACGATAATGCGATGCCGCAGACGACGATGACGACGACGACGACGATGATGACAGGAGAGGGAATGATGAGGATGCAATAAAGACTCGCTAAACCGTTAATCTCCTCAAACTTTTCGTTCCCAGTTATGAGGAGGTTAAAAGTTCAGATTTACCTAAATACACAGGAGTGGAGCCATTTTGAATGTGTGGGGTGGGCGGGGTTGGAGGTGACTGGGTCTCATTTCTCGTTTCTGTTTCGTTTTTCGTGTAAGAAACGAGAAGAGAAGACCTGGTGAAAGCATGGTGGGAGTTGAGAGGAAGGGTTGGGGTGGGTAAACGGAGTTAAATGACGACGGGCTGGAATAACCATGAATATGGTCTGTTAATTCAATTATTCGTATTGTTTAATCTATTTTATTAATGGCTAACTGCTATCCGACAATGACAGTGTTTGAAGGAGCTGTTCTTTTCTTTCCTATTCTTTTTTAATCTGTTTACATCGTTTTTCTCCCCTACATCTCTCTCTCTCTCTCTCTCTCTCTCTCTCTCTCTCTCTCTCCCCCACCTCTTAATTTATTGTTTCTCTCTCACCTCGGTTTAGTGTTCTCAATCATTGGCTGCTTATAATAATTCTGTAGGGAGAGGGCAAATCTAAGTTGTAAGAACTTGTGCCCGATCCCATTGTGCAATTGTTACAATAAAATATGTGTAAATCAAAATCACTCAGAATGCAGGAAATGGCTTCTCAGAGTATATATCAAAGTTTTCAAAAAGTTACCAAGGTGAGAACTACAGGATTCCCAGGCTATTGGAGGGGTCACTGCTTCCAGACCATTTGCAGCTATGTCGGGCCCATCTCTAGCTAAGCTCCTCCCACACCATGATCAATCCCTGAACTCATGACTATCAATTTCCAGAAAACTATACAGGGAAGCCGTTAAATATTTTGAAATTAATTTGACTGAGTGCTGTTGCAGCAACAGCGTCCAATCAAATTGGTTTCAAATATTCGACATCATATTTATTAAATAGTAAAGACGCATTCGTACAACGTGTCGGACTATTAAGCGTTGGACTAAACCGAGTCAGTCATGCCGTAATGATTATGACGTCATCATGCACCTCATGTAGTTGATTATGACGTCATATGATGGATGTTAAACTGGAAAGGTCCATTGCGCCGGGGGAGGGGTGGGAGTGGGGTGGGGGGCGCTATAAATGAGGGAAACCTCGTTGGTATATACGCTAAGATCCTAGTACAATAGCTTACCACGCGGATTGTAAACATCAATGAACAACGATGCCACCAATCTTCTACAGGCCAATATCGTTCAACATTTTCACACTAAATCTACAGAAACGTTGTCTCAAAAGTGGCCGAATACGAAAGCTGTTGAATATTTTGGAAATAATTACACTGACTATAAGGCACCAGTCACATACCATAGAGCATTTGACATTTTAGGAAAAGCTTTCTAATCCATAAAATCATTGTCTAATAAGCATCAAATAACAAGCATGTTCCAAAAGGCCGTATGTCGGTCGAATAAATATAGATGTGCTGCTATTGAACTAGCGAGGTCCTCTGTCAACACATGCTTCCTCTTTGAGCCTTTTATTGTTTGCCGTTTTGCTTTGATAAAAGATTACACGCTAAAATAGATCTGCCATTGTCACCATGATGATGCTAAGCGTCGTGATTGATGTGTGCCGCACAATAAATCACTTTTTTCTAGAACATGGTTTTGGTAATATGCAATCAATCCATATGGGAGTGATTAATCAACTGTCACAATCTTGATGGAAGATATACAGTGGCTGCCATATTGCTTTCAGTTCACCCGATAACCCAATATTCGTGTAGAAGTTTCTTCGTTTTCTTTTCGATTGACATTATCCCTTTGACGTTTCCAGACCAGATTCCTTATGAAATATGCACCCTTCTGTTGAATACTTTGAGACTAATTTAGCATGCAGTTGTTACTTCCTATGACAGAAACAGGTCCCAGTCCAATTAGTTTCAGAATATTCAATAGTTTTCAGGCGCTGTCATCTTGAATTTGAGACAATGGAATTTCATGTGTTAAACAAATTCTACTGCAGTCGATGTAGCTTATCAGCCAATCAATGATCTAGCTATGGCTAAACCGATTTGAGGCGGACAGAGTGAGTTTTGGGTCAAACGGCCATCACTCACGACGTGAACTTATAGAATTATCAAATCATGTTAGATTTAATCCTAGAATTCAAGTTCTCAAAATGGCATGGCCCTAACACCAAGCATCTCAGATACCGTCCAATAATAAAATGCCAGCTCATCCCTAGCCGATTGACGACAGATAATATAATCGGAAAAACAGATATATCGGTGTAGCGAAGATCATGTCGCTATTGAAAAGAACTCAACTATACTCAAGCCAGGGACGTATCTGACAGTTCGGTTACAGTTTCTTGAAGTTTTATTTGAATAAAAAATAAGCGTCGATCATATAACGGCCATAACAGAATTAATTACAGATGCAACTATGAATTAGTTGGAAGCAGCCTATTATATTCCTGTAATTCCTTCTAAATCCCTACAACGCATCCACATTCTCTTAACAATTAATTTAGTGGCTTATTCCATTTGTTCATCTAATACCTTTGAGCCTAGTCTGAACACGGCCTAAGTAGTCGCTACGTGGTGGCTTATCAGCCCATATTTGGACTATCTTTGTACCATGCATTTTACGCGCTGTCTGATTGACGTGGAGTAACGCTTTGAAACCTCAATCCGCCAAATTCTAAATGGACCTTTCCACTTTATCCATCCATCATATGACGTCATAATCCACTACGTGACGTGTAGGATGACGCCATAATCAATGACGTTATGAATGACGTAGAAAAGTTCGACACGGACACTTATTTGATGACGGACTAGGCATTATTGTACGAATTGTATGTCTTGTATGATGAGTTGTTGCCTGTTCATAGATTGATGGGGAAATTTTGTATACATATACTTTGTACAAAGTCTGGGTGTAAAAAATTTATCAGTATCAGTAACAGTACTATTTTATAAACTTACTGTTGAATATTTTGAAACTTACATGACTAGGCGCTGTTTCTGCCATGCAAATTAGTTTCAAAATATTCAACAGCTTACCTGTGTAGTTTTTGGAAAATGATATATAGTCGGGGAGTTCAGGGATTGATCGATCCCACCATGGGCGATGCGTGGGTGGAGCTTAGCTAGAGATGGGCGAGGCATAGCTAAAACTGAAAGGTCAATTACTACATAGTGAACTACACATGCAAATCAATCTGGCATGAACCTGTTGCTGCAACCTTAGGCAAACATTATCAACACATACTTATCATCATCGTCCTATCGCACATTATAGTGCGGCACATTGTGCTGTCACTGCCTTCCCGCTCTGCTCCCGTATTGAGTACATACAGCGGAGCGATGTGAGTGGGCGTATATTAGTACGATGGCTTATCATATGCTAAACTGTGTGATAATATTTAGACAAAACCTTTTATAGCTATGAATGGATTCCTCTAGTAGTGTCGCTGAATCTGTACAAAGTCATACAATGCAAGAAGAAAAATTCCGCATTAAAGAACATATATGTATTGTCTATATAGCATAAAGCATATGTGTCTGTAATCGGTACGATCTAAATGCTTTCTAAGAACATGTTCTCTTTTCGTTAGACTTAAGCATAATTGGTCGATCCACCGTCGTTTTCATCAACAACACCAAGGGTGCGCTGGAACTCCTTCTGGCGACTAGACTAATGCCGAGACAGGAACGCATACAACACAAGGAGTATGAGCACACATGCATACATACAAAGATGTTCTCAATGTTTCGCAGGTGTTTTATTCGAAGTAAGGCCTAATTCATGAATCCATTTCCTCACTTAATCATATATGACGTCATAATCAACTACGTGTCCTGTAGGCTGACGTCATAATCATGGCAATGCTTCGTCCGTCTTTAATTAACGCTTAATAGTCCGACACGTACGAATTGTATGTCTTTACCATTTACTAAACCTCTGTTGAATATTTTGAAACTAATTTAACTGGGCGCTTTTGCTGCCTTACAGCACCCAGCAGCAACAGCACCCAGTCAAATTAGTTTCAAAATATGCAACAGGTTTCCCTATATAGTTTTCTGGAAATTGATAGTCAAGAAGTTCAGGGATCGATCGATTCCAACACCAGCGATGTGTGGGCGGAGATTAACCAGGGATGGGCGGGTCATAGCTAGAACTGGAAAGGTCCATTGCTTTGGAGTACAGTCGTGAATGCGGTCCTTGAATCTAGCGGCACGTCGTATTCATGGCTCGATCGCTACTACTGTGCCTCTTTATTTATTTAATGCGGAAATGGTTTTATTACCTTCCTTTTACGGAATCGTTTGCAGTTTTTCTTTTACGCCGTGCATACTCGCGTGTATAAATGCATTTAACAGATGGAAATTAATGATTTTATTGAGTTGAAAGCTGCAGTAAATTCAGAGGAGAGAGAGAGAGAGAGAGAGAGAGAGAGAGAGATGAGAGAGAGAGATAGAGAGAGAGAGAGAGAGAGGAGAGGGAGAGAGAGAGGGAGGGAGGGAGGGAGGGAGGGAGGAGGGAGGGAGGGAGGGAGGAGGGGGGGGGGAGGGAGGGAGGGAGGGAGGGAGGGAGGGAGGGAGGGAGGGAGGGAGGGAGGGAGGGAGGGAGAGGGAGAGAGAGGGAGGGAGGGAGGGAGGGAGGGAGGAGGGAGGGAGGGAGGGAGGGAGGGAGGGAGGAGGAGAGAGAGAGAGAGAGAGAGAGAGAGAGAGGAGGGAGGGAGGGAGGGAGGGAGGGAGGG
>CM067370.1:96766527-96796560 GCA_034401795.1 Chaetoderma sp. LZ-2023a | reverse complement strand
AAGATCAATTTCATTATTATCGGCATCATTTAACCCAACCCCACCACACCCCAAAACATTTCTCGCAACACAATAGGACTTCCACTAGGTCTTCTCTTCTCGTTTCTTACATGAAACAGAAAGGATCTCCCCTAAGCTAGCTAAGAACCGACCCTATGTAACCCAAGTATCTGATGTCATAATAGAAATGCGTCAGCTGTCGGCTAACGTTATAATGTGGTCTTCTTACAGATTTCCCTTAAACCAACTAAGAACTGACCCGTCTGTTACCCAAGTATCTGATGTCATAAAAAAACACGTCACATTTTAGCCGACGCCAAAATCACATAATGCAAACAACCACCTGCCTTAACAACCAGTTTGTTGCACCCACACTGTGGCTATCCAAGAAACAATAACAAGAAACCTAATTGTAGAAAAATTATAGAGTAACACGATGAGAGGCTGTTTTGTAGATTTAACACAGCAATGACTGGTTCGGTTATCGAGCAAGTCACTCCGGTGGTGAATACCCAAAATAGTCTCTGTCGCGATATGAATGAATATAATTATCTATTGTTGAAAATAAGGTTGTTCTGTATTTTAGTTTAAAAAATGACTACCTTATGTACAGCAATAACCCATTTCTAAGAATACCAATCTGACATTTTTTATAATCAGTTATTATATATGTATACACCTGTGCAAAAGTTAAGCACCAGCAAAAACAATAGAACGTAGAAACATGATGGTACAACTAGGCTGCCATACTTTTTGTCCCCGCGTTAGCTGACATAATTCCAAGTACGAAATGCACATGCATGCATGACTTCACGCCGCTTGATGTCCGTGCGTGGCTGGAAACAGCACACGTGTTCAGTTATGTAAAAGTCCAGTTTGAGGTGTAGAACATTACATACAGATTTAGGCGACAAGATTAGGAATTTTGTGTTCATGACCGTGGTTTATTTGTACAGAGAGAATTAGCTCTTGATTGTGAACCGCTATGGCAAGACGAAGGTTAAGTGATCGTGTGAAATGGCAAATCATAGGCATGCATACCACTGGTATGTCATGCAGAGAGATTGGCAGACAGCTGAACATTAACCATACTGTAATCAGTCGTTTGATTGCAAAACATGGGCAAACTAACGAGGTGAAGGACAGGCCTAGATCTGGAAGACCGAAGAAGACTACTGCCCGTGATGATCGAGCCCTAGTACGCCTTGTTAGGAGATCTCCATTCACCAACAGCAGAGTGCTCAGCCAGCAATGGGAAACGCGCAATAGAGTGTCAATGTCTACCGTCAAAAGGAGACTGTATGCTGCTGGCATGAAAGCTAGGAGACCTGTCAGACGTCCTCTCCTCACTGCACACCACAAAGAGGAGCGTCGGAGGTGGTGCAACGAAAGAAGACACTGGAACATGAGATCCTGGAGACGGGTACACTGGTCCGATGAAAGTCGGTTCCTGCTTCATGCCACAGATGGTCGAACTCGTGTATGGAGGTCCAGACGCACGGCGTACGACCAACGTAACATCATGGAAGAAGTTCCATTTGGTGGAGGTTCCGTTATGATATGGGGGTGCATCTCATTTGATTGTAAGCTGGATCTGTTGACTGTACCTGGAAGACTAAATGGACAAAGATATCAAGATTCCATACTGGATAGAGTTGTGGTCCCTCATTTTGTAAATCATGCACCTGGAACCCACCCTATATTCATGGATGACAACGCCCGACCACATCGTGCTAGAGCTGTGCATGAATACCTCCGCCAGAATGCCATCGAAACCCTACCATGGCCAGCAAGGAGCCCTGACATGAACCCTATTGAGCATATCTGGGACATTCTGGGAAACATGGTGAGAAGGAGGGATCCTCCTGTGCAGAACCTACAGGAATTAACAGACGCACTCCATCTTGAATGGCAACGAATACCACAATGGCGTATCAGTCGGTTGGTGACCAGCATGAGACGTCGTGTCCAGGTCGTCATCCAGGCACAAGGTGGATATACCTGGTATTAATAATGACAGTCTCAAACTCGTGCACAGATGTTAAACTTCGTTTTCAGACACCATTAATGACAATCTAGCCACGTGTGTCAACTGTAGGGCAATAGTTGTCAGTTGTGTCAACGTAACCATATTCAGGCCTCGTTTTCAAGTTCAAACAAAAACATACAGTGTTTCCCCACCATCATAATCAGCATTCCTCTAGTTGCATTATTACCTCTTGCACTAAGATGGATGGGTACATAAATGTTTATGCTATTGCTTTCTTCATAGCACATGAATATACCCTCGCATGTGCGTAAAAATAGGGTGGTGCTTAACTTTTGCACAGGTGTATATTATAATCTAAATCCTGATGACCCCCACAATATGACCACTATAATTTTAGTACTTTGTTATTGAGATGGCGGTACAATAACAGTAATAATTCTGTCATTACTAATTATGAAGTACGTGTAAATAATAACTGTAACTTTCATAATAATTCTAAGTTACTACTACTACTACTACTACTACTACTACTACTACTACTGCTGCTGCTGCTGCTGCTACTGCTATTGCTGCTGCTGCTGCTACTACTACTACTACTACTACTACTACTACTACTACTACTACTACTACTACTACTACTACTACTACTACTACTACTACTACTACCGAAAGCACAAACAGTGGTTATATAACTAGATAAATACCAAAATATGTAATTATGAATTGATATATAATGTCTGATCGCCATAACATTTATAATTTCTGTAAATTCATATTCCCCATATGCCATTATGTGGCCTGGGTGTAAATAAAATAATCTGAATCTGAATCTGATAGTTAAACGAGAAGTGGGACCAAGCCTCCTTCAAACACGCCCACCCCGCACAATCAATGCCGCTCCAATACAGTGTATTTAGAGAAATCTGAACTGTTAACCTCCTCATAACTTGTAATGAAAAGTTTGAGGATATTACCGGTTTAGCGAGCCTTTATTGCGTCTACATCAACCCCTCCCATATCTTGACCACGTCGTCGTCTTCGTCTTCGTCGTCGTTTTATCATCATTATCATCATCAACCAATTCCCACCCATTATCAATATATTTTGCGGAGAAAATGCTTATTCTAGAACATGTTCACGATTCTGGAATGCGTCGTAAATAAAACTGGCCAGTTTCTTTAAAAGTGACCCATTTGTTAAATTCTACAATTCTCTAAATTGTTTTACGCGTCGATGTTTCCCGTAATACCTTTTAACATATCTTTTCGGATATCTGAGTATACAGGACACAAAATAATAAACTGATACTCATCCTCGACAAAAGCATTTTCTCTCTTCTAAAGGCACTATTGGCGTATGCTATCTGCCCGTTTCTATATCTAATCTATGTGATCCGGTGCGTATTTGGCATAATGCGTGTCTATGTTTGATTTTCTTGACTTTGTCTAGATAGCATTTGTATGCTAGATCAATCGAATATATTTGCATAGACGACATCTGGTACTATTTTCTCAATGACCCCTCCACTCCTGCAGAAAAATGTCCAGTGACGTTACTATACTGGTAAGCTGTTGAATATTTTGAAACTAATTTGACTGGGACTGTTGTTGTCCATCAAATTAGTTTAAAAATATTCATCAGAATGTTTATTAAATTGTAAGTTCATCAATGGAATACAATTCTTACAGTTTAGCGACGGATTTTAGACTTTCGTAACAGAGCTGCGTCATCTTGATTGTGATGGCATATGCTTGAGTGGCAGATTGGAACCATTTATTATCATCCGTCTTAAAGTACCACACTCTCTAGTTGCAACAGGATGTCGGTCACTACGTCCTGGTTCGCCGGTTCATAACCCTTAGACACGCGAATTGTTACATGACTACGTTAGCTCCCTTTAGTATAATAAATGATGTTCATTTTGGAAACAATGCTGCATAGAAGCTGTTGTGGTCTATCATAACAACTTCTTCCAGCAACAATTGTATTTCCAAAATGTGCACCAATCTCCACTGACTCAGGTATAAACTTAATTTATCACTCAAGCGTGATAATTGTTAGCCTCGGGTTGGATCGAGCGCAATTTAACTGCTCACTAGAGAAATCAGATGAAAGTCCGTGTTTTAATAACATTGTCGATGTCGATTAGTCCTAAATATTAATATTAATATATTAATATTTAAATTCATAGCAAAGAATTGCGTGAATCACGTGCACCTACGCATGCTTTAACGTCGTTTCCAGGTGCACCAATGGCAGATTTTATAGTACCTAGTCGGGTGCGCCTAAGGAGGGTTTTATAGCTAGTTTAGAATAATGCGACATTTTTTTATTGTTTCCGATAGGCTATTGTTGAGTGCTAGCAGTTCTAGTGAAACACTCACAGGCCCTATGGTAATTCTTTCTAATTGAACAGAGACGCCGCCTTTATTACGACTGTGATTTATTTAGCTGCTATCGACCATAAATAACAATAAAGTATATCATTGAATATCCTCATAAAGATTATCTCAAGGGTGTTAACGATGGAAGAATTCGGTTCTAGCTATGCCCCGCCCATCTTTAGCTAAGCTCCACCCACACATCGCCGGTGTTGGGATCGATCCCTTAACTCTCTGACTATCAATTTCCAGAAAACTATTCAGGTAAGCTGTTAAATATTTTGAAACTAATTTGATTGGGTGCTGTTGCTGCCTATGGCAGCAATAGCGCCCAGTCAAATTAGTTTCAAAATATTCAACATAACTTTTATTAAATAGCAAAGATACTATTCGTACAGCGTACACGAAGTATTAAGCGTCTGTGATCGACTATACCGCCTCATTCATGACGTAATCAGTGATGACGTCAGCCTGCATGTGGCCTAATTGATTATGACGCCATATGAAAGACAGACCAACAGAGAAAGATACTGAATTTCTCCATTCCTTTATTATTGAATTTGCATCTCTTGTTGTTGCAGCTTGGAAGTTGCGTAACGCTAGCCTGGTTCCTTGTCGCTGTAGCAATATGCGCCTTACTAGTGCCCAGTACTGCCCGTCCGGCTGATCCAGTGTTCAAGTATGTGCATAGTAATGAAAAATATTAATATTCACGTGAAAATCCCAACTCCTACAGATCGTTAGCATCGAGACAGGTAGTTTTTGCACCGCTACCTTAATTATTTAGCAATTTGAATTGCAGTGTCTCAATTTGAGGACAGCTCTACAGGAAAGCTACAGGAAAGCTGTTGAATTTTATTAATCTAATTAGACTAAAATCGGTTGCTGCCACAGGTAACCAAATTAGTTTCAAAATATTCATCTGATTATTCATTACATCTGAAATAATCTGTAGTTCCCGCATGTATACGAATTAAAGACCCAGCAGCTGCTGATCTTGGCAACAGTTCCCCTGAGCCACTTACCTCTATACCTTGCTTCCTCTGTTACCAAAACTACTACTACTACTACTACTACTACTGCTACTACTACTACTACTACTACTACTACTACTACTACTACTACTACTGCTACTGCCGCTGCCGCTGCCGCTGCTACTACTGCTGCTGCTGCTGCTGCTACTGCTACTACTACTACTACTACTACTACTACTACTACTACTAGTACTACTGCTACTACTACTACTACTACTACTACTACTGCTACTACTACTACTACTACTACTACTACTACCACTGCTACTACTGCTGCTGCTGCTGCTGCTACTGCTCCTACTACTGCTGCTGCTACTGCTACTACTACTACTGCTGCTGCTGCTGCTGCTACTGCTACTGCTGCTGCTACTGCTGCTTCTACTGCTACTACTACTACTGTTACTACTACTACTACTACTACTACTACTACTACTGCTGCTGCTGCTGCTGGTGCTACTGCTGCTGCTACTGCTGCTTCTACTGCTGTTGTTACTACTACTACTACTACTACTACTACTACTACTACTACTACTACTACTACTACTACTACTACTACTACTACTACTACTACTACTATTACCACTACTACTACTACTACTACTACTACTACTACTACTACTACTACTACTACTACTGCTGCTGGTGCTACCGCTACTACTGCTGCTGCTACTGCTGCTACTGCTGCTACTGCTGCTGCTACTGCTACTGCTACTACTACTACTACTACATTTTTTCTTTTTTTTGAAAAACCGACGCTAACGCAGTCGGACAAACTTTACGGAGGAACTCCTTTAAAAAGGCTTGCAAACCCCCAGAAAAAAACCTGGTGAACTAGTAATCTTGATTAATATTACACCAAAACAATGATAAATAATGAGCATTAATACAATCTATAAATACATATGGCTTAAAAAGTATAGATACAAAACAATAGGCTGATAAAGCTCCGATAGTAAAACAAAACTTAACAAAGGCATTACTATTCAACCCAGGTGTAGTAGTAGACCCATGTGGCGAGTGCAACTATCCAACAAATGAAAAGTGCCTCGTCAATCTATGACAAATAAGTCAATCATTGACGCCAGTGGGCTGATTCTCTAAAGATCAGCGGGCATAGTAGGATTTGGGTAGTATAATACATATAGTCGGCAGAAAAATTTCAGAAAAATTGATGGCGCTCTTGTTTACATTTTCAATTTACTTTATTGTAAGGTTTTGTAAATTACCATTCAATCCATGTGTGGTAGTAAGCCCGTGTGGCGAGTGCAACTATTCAACAAATGAAAAGTGACTCGTCAATCAATGACAAATAAGTCAATCATTGACGCCAGTGGGCTGAGTCTTTAAAGATCAGCGGGCGTAGTAGCATTTGGGTAGCATAACATATATAGTCAGCAGGAAAATTACAGAAAATTAGATGGAAATAGATGGCGCTCTTGTTTCCATTTTTGATTTACTTTGTTGTACGGTTTTGTAAATTACCCGGGAACAAATAACCCTATAAAACTCTGTGCAAATTCCTAAAAGTACCTGGGACAATTTTATAATTCAATGGCAACTTACTTTATCGATTGATTATTAAATTACCCCAGTCTGTTTATTTGTTAATATGAATTATTAAACATAACAATATCAGATTGCAGACTAAAATGAATTACATGACACAGATTAATTAAAAGACACAGATAAATCAGCTGTAGTAATTAAATGATTTAAGCTAGTGCAGGCTCATTTATTCTTACAGCTCCCAACTCTATTGAAACTATGTTTGTTTTGCACCATATGTCCTTGAATACTTTTTCTTTACCATGCTGCTTTAATCTAAAATATTCGCAAGGAATATGATTCAGCAGCAATGAACGAAATATTGCCTTTATTGCTCTATTGTGATTGCCCATAGATGGATTTTTCATCTGTACACACCGATGTTTCCAAATGGCCCAAACACCTATGGTTAGTATTGTTATTAAAATAGTCCTTTCAGACTTTATGATATTTACACCGCTTGATCCAAATTCTCTAAATAAGACTACATGCGTGTCTAGAACAATGGGCTTCGCTCCAAATTTTGCCAAGATTTGACTGATATAGTCCCAAAATTGTGACGATATTGGACATTCCGCAAATAAATGCTCGATTGTTTCCTCGTCTGTTTGACATAAGTAACACCTATCAGAAGTCGTAATATTGCGCTTGTATGTCAAGTGTCCCACCCATAGCCGTCGATGTAGTAATCGCCACAATAAATCACGAGCCATATTTGGTATGTATGGAGAATGTAGGATTTTCCATACATTTTTCCAACTGGATGGTTTATAGCTTGAGTCATCCCATCTCCTAATTGCTATGGGAGCTGTTACTTGTTTTCGTCTCATAATATGGTACCATTCCATGGATCTCATCTTGTATTTTAACATCTCATCATCAAGAACTAATGCGGGTTGTGGAGTCAAACTATTATTATTTATATTTGGCAGACGAAACCATTCTATTGGTACAGCATGTTTTATTTTATTTAGCAACCGCTGGACATCTATATGCCTCATATGTGTTTTTCTAGCTACTTCTTGCATTGAAATCCATCCACGTGTTTGAGGGGGTATCATATCAGATAAATGTTGAATTCCATATTTTGCAAAGGACGGTAGATAAAGTACTGCATTGTTATAACATATATTACTATTGCCCCACAATTGCTGTTCTAGTACTTCCTTCCAGCACGTAGGTGGAGGCATGTATCTGTCAAATATTTCGAACTCCTTAACTTGATCTTTAAACACATCTGGTATCATTCAGCTATTCGGAGGTGGCTTCTTTGAGGTAAAAACATGCTCCGCCAGAAATGGTTCTACAATTCTCTCCATGAGAGCTCGTGAAACACATGCCCACGTCTCATCTGATGTAATAAGATCATCCAAAAATTTTAAACTTAAAGAAACACATTTCACTTTAATATCAATTAAATCAAGTCCTCCTTCTAACTTAGCATTATTGAGAACACGATGGGAAACTAAATGATTCTTTTCTTCCCATATGAATGACAATATCAACTCATTAACCTCCTTTTCTACATGTTTTGGCATGTGTACAACAGATGCTGTATACCATAGCCCAGATAATGCAAAGTTGTTGACAACAAACACTCTACCAAAGATTGAAAGACGACGACGCTTCCAATTTGCTAATATTCTCTTAAGCTTAGATACTCGTTCATTCCAATTTTGTATTGTATTCGGTTTCCTGCCAAAATAGATGCCTAAAATCTTAATGGTATCATTAGACCAATTGATTTCAAGTGGCTGGTCTTTCCGCTCTTTCCATGGCCTCAAAAATAATCCTTTGGATTTTCCTTTATTGATTTTCAAACCAGATGCATTTTGGAACTTTTCTAGTACGTGGTTTAAAATTGCAAAATCATTGTTTGAACTGGTAAACACAGTTGTGTCATCAGCATATTGTGACAGCTTAAGTGGTCTTTCTATGCCACGAATACATATGCCTTGAAAGTTATTATTTTGCCTCAATGATATACCAAGTGATTCCATCACAATAACAAATAATAATGGCGATAGTGAACACCCCTGTCTAACCCCACGTTCTAAGAAAATTTCTCTGATTGTTCACTAAATAGCTACTCTTGATATCCGTATACAAAATCTTAACCCATTTAATAAAGTTTGAGCCTAACCCAAACGATTGCAAAGAACTAAAAAGAAAATCTTTTGATTTTTCTAGTTTCATACCTTTAAGGGATTTAGTTAAATCTTCTAGTGTTAAGGGTTGATCACAAAATTCACTGCCTGTGTCTGACACCTTTTTGTCTATATTTGCTAACAAATCCAATTTTGCATCTTCATCAATTCCCTCTGACTTGTACAATGACTCATAGTAATTGCATACTATAGTACTCATTTCATTGTTGGTAAAGACGGTTGAACCATTCGGCATGTTTAATGAGCACATCACCTTATCTATTGCCCGTGCTTTTTCTAATGTGCAAAAATATCGGGTTGGCTTTTCCCCTTCTGCGTGCATCTGGGCTCTTGCTCTAATTTTTGCACCCTCAAACTCATATTGTTCTATATCTCTTATTTTACTTTTAATTTTAACCAGTAATTCATAATAATTTTCTTCACCATTATTTACTTTAGCATTAATTTTCATCAGTGATCGATGAAGTGTTTTCTTGCGTTTGCGTATTTCCTGTGCTTTTCTAATAGCATACTTTCGGGAAACATACTTTAAATCCAGTTTTACATCCTCCCACCATTGCAATGTGCTCTTATATGATGCTTTCCTATTAATCCAATGTTGCCAACAACTCTCTATATTATTCTTATAAAATTCTTCTCCCAACAGTGTTGTGTTTAATTTCCAAAACCCGACCCCTTTTGTTACCCAGTCAGCATTGGCAAAGGTTACACAAACCATGTTGTGATCTGAGAATGCAACTGGCTTAATATTAACATCTCTCCAGTACCCTGTTAACAAGCTATTCACATAAATTCTGTCGATCCTTGAACCAACTTTACCATCTACCGAAAAACATGTAAGATCTTTACCATGAGGTTTTGATATTCTATAGGTGTCAACTAAATTTTCATTATCACATATTTCTTTTAAGAGTCTATGTGATGTATCAGTATAAGTTGAAGTTGCATTTCTGTCATTTTCTTTGTCTATGACATAATTAAAGTCACCACCCATTACTAAGTTTTCAGTGATGTTATCTAGTGCTGTTTTAGACATCTCCTTAAAAAATTACGACGCAGTTGATGAGATGCAGGTGCATATATACACAGCAACGTGATACGTGTTTGTTGTATATCTAGCGTGACTCTCACCCAGCGACCATTTGCACCTGATACTGAAGAGATTTTATTTGCATAGGCTGAACAACGAGGGAGTATAACAATTGCTACGCCTGCACTATTATCTTGAGATAACGAATAAAATATTCTGGATCCAGAAATCTTTTCTAAATTATCGTATGATTCTGACTTCTGAATTTTAGTTTCATGTATCAAAGCAATGTCAATCTGCTCATTTTTCAGAGTCTCTAGTAAGTGACGTTGCTTTATGTCACTATTTAAGCCTCTACAATTGAGGGTGCAAATTAGCATAAAAGGTACTAAAATGCTGTGTAAAACCGCCATTATTAAGCTAACTAGATTTTGGTTTTTTCGACCCTCTCTTAGACTATTTACCTATTTTACTCACAAACGCTGCATTACTTAGCTCAACTTTTTCCAAATGCTTATATTTTAATATATCTGAATCATGACGCAGATGCCTATATTTAACACCATTTGCCGTCACATATGGAACTAACACCTCTCCTGCCTCTGACCTGTACATGACCATTTCATCAGGTGATTTAGAACTCTGTGTTTGAATGGATATATCAGATTCAGCGACTGACATATTATCGTCTTCTATATCACTTTCCTCTATTTCTGATTCAGAACTCTCTCCATCTTTCTGTCGCTTTGTTCCACTCAATTGATCCGAGACACCAATTACTTTCTCTATATTATTTAAATCGTCTAGATTGAGTGTACTCAGTGGAAAATCAAATTTAGTTTCAGTATCTTGCGACCTGAATTTTACTTGTCCTAAATTAAAACTCTCTTCCAGAGGGTATTGATCATCATCTTCAACTTGTGTGGAATTAGCCTCTCTGACATCAAACTTGGATTGACTTGTTACTGGAGTAAGACTTGGCCCCTCATCTAGAACCTCTATTTCATCGCCTGCAACTACAGCGATTGGATTCTTAGTTTTTTCCCCATGCTTCTCATTAACATGGACTTCAGCTACAATCTCAGCAACTACTGGTTCGATGACATTTTCCTTAGCAACGTGCTTCCCATTAGTATGGATTTTAGCTACAATCTCAGCAGCTACCGGTTCTATGACATTCTCTTTAGAGACAACTTGCTCTGCACTTTTATCAGCATCCTTTTTGACATATTTGTTCTGCGGGCATCGCCACTTAAAATGATCAGATGATCCACAAACTAGACATTTGTTTTTGTTAGGACAATCTGTTGCAAGATGTTCTGTGCTTAAGCAGATTCTACACTCTTTGATTTGCCCCCTGTACCATAATGGCAAGATAAATCGACCATCTATGGTGACCTTGCTTGGGAGAGGTTGTTCTACCTTTTCAAACCAAATTCTTCTGATGCCATTTTCTAAGGTTCGGTCAAATGGATAGGTCTCGTGTTCTACTTTGTCCACTTTGCCATACTTGATCAATTCAGTGATAACCCGTTCATCTGGGATCTCTAATGGAACCCTCATCTTGACTAATAGACGATCAGAATCTATTTCCTCCACATTACACACCTCACCCTTCACGACAAGGACCTTTTTGATTATGCCGTAATCCTACACGTCACGTAGTTGACTATGACATCATGTGATTGATGGATAAACTGGAAAGGTCCATTGAATAATACGACACAAAGGCAGTAAAATGTCAAAAAAGCATCGAGGTTATGTTTAATGGTTGTAGGGAAATAAATTAAAAGCAACGTATATCTAGAAACTATAACATCGAATAAGCGCATACATAGGAAAATGAGACATTAAATTAAGAAATTTCAAAAAACCAAATATATACGATGATACAAACTGAGATATATACACCTGTGCAAAAGTTAAGCACCAGCAAAAACAATAGAACGTAGAAACATGATGGTACAACTAGACTGCCATACTTTTTGTCCCCGCATTAGCTGACATAATTCCAAGTACGAAATGCACATGCATGCATGACTTCACGCCGCTTGATGTCCGTGCGTGGCGGGAAACAGCACACGTGTTCAGTTATGTAAAAGTCCAGTTTGAGGTGTAGAACATTACATACAGATTTAGGCGACAAGATTAGGAATTTTGTGTTCATGACCGTGGTTTATTTGTACAGAGAGAATTAGCTCTTGATTGTGAACCGCTATGGCAAGACGAAGGTTAAGTGATCGTGTGAAATGGCAAATCATAGGCATGCATACCACTGGTATGTCATGCAGAGAGATTGGCAGACAGCTGAACATTAACCATACTGTAATCAGTCGTTTGATTGCAAAACATGGGCAAACTAACGAGGTGGAGGACAGGCCTAGATCTGGAAGACCGAAGAAGACTACTGCACGTGATGATCGAGCCCTAGTACGCCTTGTTAGGAGATCTCCATTCACCAACAGCAGAGTGCTCAGCCAGCAATGGGAAACGCGCAATAGAGTGTCAATGTCTACCGTCAAAAGGAGACTGTATGCTGCTGGCATGAAAGCTAGGAGACCTGTCAGACGTCCTCTCCTCACTGCACACCACAAAGAGGAGCGTCTGAGGTGGTGCAACGAATGAAGACACTGGAACATGAGATCCTGGGGACGGGTACACTGGTCCGATGAAAGTCGGTTCCTGCTTCATGCCACAGATGGTCGAACTCGTGTATGGAGGTCCAGACGCACGGCGTACGACCAACGTAACATCATGGAAGAAGTTCCATTTGGTGGAGGTTCCGTTATGATATGGGGGTGCATCTCATTTGATTGTAAGCTGGATCTGTTGACTGTACCTGGAACACTAAATGGACAAAGATATCAAGATTCCATACTGGATAGAGTTGTGGTCCCTCATTTTGTAAATCATGCACCTGGAACCCACCCTATATTCATGGATGACAACGCCCGACCACATCGTGCTAGAGCTGTGCATGAATACCTCCGCCAGAATGCCATCGAAACCCTACCATGGCCAGCAAGGAGCCCTGACATGAACCCTATTGAGCATATCTGGGACATTCTGGGAAACATGGTGAGAAGGAGGGATCCTCCTGTGCAGAACCTACAGGAATTAACAGACGCACTCCATCTTGAATGGCAACGAATACCACAATGGCGTATCAGTCGGTTGGTAACCAGCATGAGACGTCGTGTCCAGGCCGTCATCCAGGCACAAGGTGGATATACCCGGTATTAATAATGACAGTCTCAAACTCGTGCACAGATGTTAAACTTCGTTTTCAGACACCATTAATGACAATCTAGCCACGTGTGTCAACTGTAGGGCAATAGTTGTCAGTTGTGTCAACGTAACCATATTCAGGCCTCGTTTTCAAGTTCAAACAAAAACATACAGTGTTTCCCCACCATCATAATCAGCATTCCTCTAGTTGCATTATTACCTCTTGCACTAAGATGGATGGGTACATACATGTTTATGCTATTGCTTTCTTCATAGCACATGAATATACCCTCGCATGTGCGTAAAAATAGGGTGGTGCTTAACTTTTGCACAGGTGTATACATACATAGCACAAAAATTCCTTGCTTTTGGCGAGACTTTATGTAGCAATCTATCATTTCATGACCATTCTCTATTCGTGGTCTGATGCTAATCAGTAGCCATGCATATATGGGATGCTGCACCATTTACCTAAGTCTGATCCAAATAGAGAACGGATTCAGAGCCTGCATCATGTGTTGATTGGCTAAAGTATTTGTTCCATAAATGAAGCAACACTACATGAATGGCACTAATTCATGGTGAACATTTATTTAGGATATTTAATGTTAGGATACATATTTTGAGCACCATTTTGAGCACGCGTGGCTAGATAGTATCCTGTTAGCCCATCATGATTCAAGGGCAATTGTCGAGGAGCACATTAGAGAGTGAAATGTGATTTGTTATTCATCTGAGGTATTTGACCAGGTTTATCAAAGCAGATAACTTGCACCATACGTTTGCGTTCTCTAATAAAATACACTAGTTTAAATAAAGCTGTGTGTGCCTATCAGGATCAATGGACACCGTGTTAATAAATGGTAGTAATGGTACCAAGCCTTAAGTGTGATATATAATAAAACTGCCTGGTTGACATTTGTCACGATTCAGCGCATGATCGTTATTAATCAGACACAATGGAACTTTCCACTGTATCCATCCATCATATGACGTCATAATCAACTACGTGGCGTATAGAATGGCATCACAATCAATGACGTCATTATGACGTCATGTCATGAATGACGTAGATAAGTTCTTCACGAACAGAGAGTTGAAGACGGACTATGCGTTGTTGTACGAATTGTATGTATTTACTATTTAATAAATATCCTGTTGAATATTTTGAAACTAATTTGACTGGGCGCTGTTGTTGCCATAAGCAGCAGGAACAACCAGTCAAATTAGTACAAAATAGTAAGCAACTTAACTGTATAGGTTTCAGGAAATTGATAGTCAGGGCATTCGGGGATCGATCAATCCCAACACGGCGAAGTGTATGTGGAGCTTAGCTAGCGATGGGCGGGGAATAGCTAAAACGGGAAGGTCCATTGAATTGACACAGCGCGTAGATGCACGAAGCCATATCAATAAAATTATACTTAACCCTTAACGTTTTAGATAAGCAAATGGTATCAGAAGATACCAAATATCTCGCCTTCTGATGCTGCCGGAGGAGCCGGCCTGCTCTGGGCTAAATATTCTGTGAAAAAACAAGAGGCCCAATGGGCCTGTATCGCTCACCTGGAACATAGGCATTTAAACTCGAAAGGCGATTGGCTATAAGTAGAGGTTCTGGAGTTGTTTTTGCGAAAACTAGGTCATCCAAGATGGCTATTAAACAAATTTGGGACTTTTCCCTAGATGATGTTTCATGAGTCTTGAATTGATTCCGTAAGCGGTTTTGGAGATTTTTAGACGTTTCTAAAAATGGGGCCAAAATCCAAGAGGGCCGCCGGCTAAATTGGCCGATCAGCTTTGTTTGAACAAACTTGAATCTCTACACCCTAAGGAGGTTTCCTGCCAACTATAATTAAATTCGGCCCAGTAGTTCTCGAGAAGAAGCCATTTTAAATTTACCATTTCTTTAATATGGGAGCTTTTGGCGGGAAAATGATCCAAGATGTCTGCCAACCCGTTTATACAACAGTTTCGAAAATTGCAAATTTGAGATCAGAATAACGAAAAACTATATAAAACCAATTTCAGCCTCAAAATCCATCAAATAAAAAAATCCAATATGCCCGCCAACAACACTATATTTTGATTGGCCCACGGTGGCCATGTTTTTTATGGATCAACTTCCCCTCAACAAACTTTAATGGCCCTTAGTCCCTAATCATATCTGCCAAATGTCGGCCCGATCCCTTCAACGGTTCTGGAGAAGTTGTTTTCGCTAAAACTAGGTCAACCAAGATGACCGCCGAACCATGGGCCCAATCAAGTTCCCTTGAACAAACTTGGTTCAGCTCTTGCCCTAGATCATATTTCGTGGGGTTTCCTTCAATCCACCTAGCGGTTTCAGGGAAGACGATTTTTAAAGACGTTTATAAAAATCGACCAAAATCCAAGATGGCTGCCGGCCAAATTGGGCGATCGGCCTCCTTTGAACAAACTTGAATGTCTACACCATAAGGATCCTTCCTGCCAAATATAATTGAAATCGGCCCAGTAGTTCTCGAGAAGAAGACATTTTAAATTTCACATTGCTTTTGGCGGGAAAGTGATCCAAGATGGCCGCCAAACCGCTTATCTGACAGTTTAGAAAATTGTAAATGTGAGATCAGAATACGCAAAAACACATATAAAACCAATTTCAGCCTTAAAATCCATCAAATAAATAAAATCCAATATGGCCGCCAAACACGCTATATTTTGATTGGCCGGGTGCGGCCATGTTTTTTTTTACGGATCAGCTACCCTTGAACAAACTTTAATGGGCCTTAGTCCCTAATCATATCTGTCAAATTTCGGCCCGATCCCTTCTGCGGTTCTGGAGAACAAGTTGTTTTCACCAAAACTAGGTCTACCAAGATTGCGGCCGAACCATCTGACCAATCAAGTTCCCTTGAACAAACTTGGTTCAGCTCTTGGGCTAGATCATATTTCATGAGGTTTGCATCAATCCCCCAAGCGGTTTCGGAGAAGACGATTTTTAAAGACGTTTCCTAAAATCCGGCAAAATCCAAGATGGCCGATTGGCTTCGTTTGAACAAACTTGGATCCCTATGCCCTAAGGATGCTACCTGCCAAATATACTCTTGAGAAGAAATCATTTAAATGAAAAGTTGACGGACGGACGACGGACGGACGGACACACGACGGACGGTCGCCATGGCATAAGCTTACTTGGCCTTTCAGGCCAGGTGACTAATAATAACCAAGCCACGTACATATAGAACCAGATCTATCAGAGGGTAGCAAATAGCTTAGCGGTATATTAATTGTGCATCACAGGATAAAGCATTAACCTGAAGGCATAAAATTGTCAAAGTTTAGACGCCGAAAATGTATGGAAAGAAATTGACAATCAATTTCTCTTTGATGTGCACTAAACCTAATCATAGTATAGAACACATATGTGAAGTTTTATTCAAATCGGATAACACCTTGTTCATATAATTGGCGTTCGAAAAAAGTTTAGCCACAGCATCATACGTATAACCTGGATACAAATCAGCGCTAAAATAATCAAGATCAAGATAATTTCTGTTTGATGTGGACAAGACGAAGTCCTAGGCATTTTATAGAACAAATCTGTGAAGTTTTTATTCAAATCGAACAACCTCTTGTTGATGTAAATATCGTTTGGAAAAACCTTAACCACCGCATAATTAGTATAACCTGGGTACAAATCAGCCCTAAATAATCAAAGTCCAAACCCTGGAAAAGTATGGAAAGATTTTGAAAATCAATTATTGGTTTCAGCATATTCAACAGACTTCCTGTACAGGCCTAGCTATCTTGAAATTCAGACACTTGAATATCGAATCCAAACTGTCACTCAAATATTGACGTCATAAACAATTACGTCACATGTAGGTTGTCTTCATAATCTCGATGGAGGATTTCCGGCAGGCAGGCAGGCAGGCAGCTTTGACGTATGCACCAAGATGACGTAAAATACGTCATTTCATGGGATATCACGGATGAACGCATGCGTTCAACGAATAATTTATTGGTCCAAGCCCAATTCTTGCGTTCAGCGGGTGCGTTGACCGCACATAACGTGCTTATGTGCACGCCTATATTGAACTTAATACTGATCATTTTTGTTCGTTGAACCCCCTTTTAACGCACGCGTTAGACAGATGCGTTTGAAGCAGGTTTAACGCATTTAGGTGTCCGTCATAAATTAGGTATTCGTGACGGATTTAGTTACGTCATTCATGGCGTAATTGATTATGAAATCATCCTACTCGTCACGTAGATGATTATGACGTCATATGATTGTCGAATAAACTGGAATCATCCATTGAATTTTGACGTCAAGCCAATTACAATCAAAATTGATATAAAGCAGTCATGCAGCAGAGGGATCCAATTCTAGCTATGCCCCGCCTATCTATAGCTGAGCTCCGCCCATGATTTGCGCGTATTGTGATCGATCTTACCCTGACTGTCCAGAATACCATTTCCAAGGTAACTATACAGGTTAATATTGTTAAATATTTTGAAACTAATTTAGCCTGGCATCGAGCCATAACAGTTTCAAATATTTTTAACAGAATCTGTATTAAATAGTAAATCCATCATCGCAATTCATACTCTTGACGAACTATTCCAGTTTCATGACTAAGGATTTCTGTCAAATGTGTCAGCCTACATGTGACGTAATTGATTATAACCTCATATACTTGAGAGGCAGATTGGATTCATCCATTGATTCCTAAAGAATGGCGTACTCGTAAGAGCAATGTTGCGCGAATGAATTGTTTTGCTACACCTTACAGTAGAAGATGATGCTTCGAGGATAGCTCTATAAATGTGGAAATTTTGAAATCAATTGACCTTTCCAGTTTTCGCTATGCCCCGCCCATCTCTAGCTAAGCTCCACCTACACCTCACTCGTGTCGGGATCGATCGATCCCTGAACTCCCTGACTATCAATTCCTAGAATTTAAACAGGGAGGCTGTTGAATATTTTGAAATTATTTTGACTGGGTACTGTTGCTACCTATGGCAGCAACAGCGGCCTGTCAAATTAGTTTTAAAAATATTCAACAGCATGTTTATTAAATAGCAAAGACATCCAGTTCGTGAAACGTGTCGGACTATTGCGCGTTTAAGACGGACTAAATCGAGTCATTCATGGCGTAACAATTATTATCACGTAGTTCATTATGACATTATATAATGTCATAATTATGATAGATGGATAAACTGAAAAAGGTCAACTTGAAGCCTGATAAGTGAAAAAGCATTTCTCTATTGATTCCGGCCATGCTCACGACTTTATTGAGCAATCCTTGCTATTTTGAATGAGCTGGCCTCGACCCCGTGGTACTTTCTTAGTCTACGTTCAATACATAGATCCATGGTTGAGATCTAGATCACATGCAGGCCATTGTTATGTGCTCGAATCGAATAACAGTAATGCGTATAGGTAGGCCCATTTCTAGCATTGCCCCACGCATTTCCGCCTAATGTGGGTGGTTCTGTGTAGCCCACTTTTCGGATCCCTCCATTGACTTAAAGTATATAGTGTGAGAGAAAAGAGGGATAAATTTCTAGCTATGCCACACCCATTTCCAGCTAAGCTCCGCCTACGCTCTTGGCGTGTTGGGATCGATTTATATACTTCGAGCCCTGACTTCCCAGAGTCCATTTTCACGGTAACTATACAGGTAAGCTGTTGAATAATTTGAAACTAATTTGACTGGATAATTTTACTGCCTATAGTAGCAACAACTCCCAGTCAAATTGATTTCAAAATATTCAATATAATCTGTATTAAATTGTAAATTCCTCAAAGACGAAATTCGTACATTTTCGTGACGTAGGGGGGGGGGGCTACTTTTCAATTTTTGTGACGGAGATACGGTATTATGATTGTGACGTCAGCTGGCACGTGACGTATTTGTTTATGAGTATTGACTACGCTCTCACAGGATTATCCAACAAATAGCAAAATAATACTATTTCTTTAAAAGGATTCATTGTCAATGCTAAGGTCTGTATAGACGTATGGGATGTCATTTTCCAGACGGGGCAAAAGGAATGAATTTGCCCTAAGTATTATTCCCTGTTATTAGGGTGCCCTGATTTCTGCATAGGCTTTATATATAGGAAGATGGTAACATTTGATTTATCAACAAACACTTAAAGACAATCATATAAATATATTAGTATAATATTACATTGAATATTCTCTTCCCTTTTTTGATCCTATAGAACCTGATTACTTTTTTAAAAGTGAGAAGCTTGCAATTACAATCAAATGTGCTATTGCTTCTTAACAGTTGATATTCTTCATAATTAATAATATAAGGCAGTTCACAATATGTGTCCATCCCCTAACCAGGAAGCGACAGAACCGGCAATGGTTCTGAAATGCGGAAGCCAAGCAGGTGTTATTCTAAGAGGTTTCATCCAAATACGTGTAGCATTTCCTTTCCATTTTCAGGAAGTGTAATAAAATGTCGAATCGAGTAAAACATAAAAAGTAGGAGTATTGAAAATTATTTCAGGTTTTGTCTTACTTTGAACATATATAAACGCAGCTAACCATTGACACAGAATGTTTTTTCCTATTAATTAGTGTGATATCTTTTCAAATTGCAAGGACAATGTCTACATGGCATAGTGAGACATGAATTTTTTTACCTACTACTTCATAATCATAAATATTCAAACCTTTTGAGACCCCAATATGAGAATGGACCCATCCAGTTCTAGCTATGCCCCGTACATCTCTATCTCAGCTCCACCCTGTCCCACAGCATTCATGTTCAAGAAGTGTGTTAGCATATAAGCTTTCAGTGTTTATTAGGGCAATGTTGTTTACTCTTTCCTGCCCGTGATGTTTAGCATGTATGTATTCACCTTGCACAGTCCACTCAATGTACGTTCTGCTGAAAATGAAGTTGTTGGTATCACAGCAAATATTTGTATCACTTTCGACGGTTCTGGAAGCATATGAATGAGTTTAGCCTGGTGCATGGTGTCATAAACATGACTAATTTCTAACTTAAAATTGCTGGAAAAGGCAACGTCTGCCTCGAGTAGATCCAGGTCCAGCAGGGAGAAAGAGGAGACTACATCCAAATTATTTTTATCTTGTTTTTTCCCGTTGCGTACTATATCCCCTATGCTATACCAGATTTCCTGATCATTGCCCCGAATTGGGTTTCTAATTCAAGCAACACTTTGCACAATGAACTATAAAGGTTTTTGTCTTTCTTCTGTACACATTGCCACCCCACCCCCCCCCCCTCCCCTGTGGCCCCGTAATCTCCCACGTTCGATGCCCACCAATGGCTACGATGATGCTATCATTACTGAGAGTTGAGTAAATTGGCACAATGAATAAAATATTATTATTATTATTTTAATATTATTATTATTATTATTATTATTATTATTGTTATTATTATTATTTGATAGATCACACCCACCCCGCGGCCACTCGATGGACAAATTCGCCCAGGTGTGCATGGAGTGTGGCGATATGTATGGAGCCGGATACAACTACAAGTGCATCAATGATCTGTCATTTCGGACATTCAAAGATTGCTTATACGCCTTGGTTAAATAAGTAACTACAAAGTGGCACCGTAATATCTAACAGATATGGTCCAATCACATGTATGCCATGTATAATATAATGTAATACTTATATCTTTAACAGTCGCCTTGTTAAGCACTAACAACAGAAAATATCAGAATCCGTATAGCGTAGCATACACTGTCCAGCACGGTCTCGTGTGACCTAAATCAGTATCTTAGCATACACTGTCCAGCACGGTCTCGTGTGACCTAAATCAGTATCTTAGCATACAGAATTTCAAGGCGGGGGGGGGGGGGGGGCGGGTGTCGTTGCCACCCCTGAGATTTCCGAATTGTACGCTACTTTTACAATATTCCTAGCCAGCTCGAGATACATATTTGCGTTCAGAAGTGCATGAGATGTTATCTGAGAGCATCTAGACATTCAAAACTCCTCGATGGAGGGCCACCACCCAATATCCCCAACTCCGACCACCCCAATCCCACACCACCCCGAACCCCATTCCCTTGATCCCACTTGTAACAGTTCCACGCTACAGCCCTGTAAATGTGGTTGAACTGTGCAGTATCGGCCCTATACTTCTTGAGGAAAATTGTGTTATTTCTTATATATCATAACATACAATAAAGCCAGGCTGGCTTTTAAACACTGATAAATTATTACACAGACAATTTTAACAACTTTAACTTGTGAAAGCTTATTCGTGTATTTGAAAATTAGTCTAGATACTGCATAATGTTAAAGAAGACTACGATTTAAAGTATTAATTATTAATATTTTATTTAATATTTAATATTTTAATTAGTTCTTAATATTATATATGTAGAAATATCATGGCTGGTAATCTAATTGTGTGTGGGTTTTTTCAAATAATAGAACTAGAGATCCAATCTGTCACTCAAGTATCTGACGTCATAATCAATCGTCTCACTAGTGAGCTGACGCCACAATTATTATGACGTATATCTACGCCATGAATTTGGAAAGTCTGTCATGAAGTGTATGAATCAATTGTATGTCCTTAGTGAATTTGTAATTTAACAAACAGTCTTTTATTCAACTTGTGAAAAATATTGAAATTAATTTGAATGGGAGCTGTTGCTGCAACAGGATCCTAGTCAAATTACGTTCAAGATATTCAATATGTTTCCTGTAAAATTACCTCGAAACTGGAATTCTGCGAACTCGAGATTCAAAGTATGTAAAACGATCCTAGCACACGTAGAAATAGTGCGAGGATCTTAGTTAGAAATGGGCGGAACATATATACAAATGGATCAGTCGATTACCTTCGCAATGGTGGTTGATTAGCGTGAAATCAACCAATTAAATATGGTCATCCTTATTCTATTCATAAGCCTCATTATGTAGAAACAGGTTTATGGGATACCCTGATAAGTATAGTTAATTTTGACAATAGCGTTGCTGCAAGTCCTTGCTGACTTAGACGGCCAAAGTGTACGGCAAGACTGTTGTCAAAATCGGCCTGCCCACTGTATCGACCCATCATATGACGTCATAATCAAGTTCATGGCCCACAGAATGACATCACAATCAATGACGTTATTATGACGTCATAAATGACGTAGGTAAGTAAGTTGAAGACGGACTATGCGTTGTTGTACAAATTGTATGTTTTACTTATTTAATAAATATCCTGTTCAATATTGTGTAACTAATTTAACCGGATGCTGTTGCTGTAGGCAGCAACAGCACCCAGTCAAATTAGTTACAAAATATTCAACAGCTTAACTGTATTCAGGAAATTGATAGTTAGGGCATTCGGGGATCGATCAATCCCAACACGGCGAAGTGTGGGTGGAGCTTAGCTAGTGATGGGCAGGGCATAGATAAAACTGGAAAGGCCCATTACCACTCGTTATCCTGCTGTGTGGGATAGGTTCTGTAAGTTAATAATTTAAAAGTAAACTGGTTAAAACGTAGGCCTACTGCGTTAAGATAACATATATAGATGAGAACTTTCGATACATTCCACTAATAATAATAATAATAATAATAATAATAATAATAATAATAATAATAATAATAATCCAATCCTTCTCAAATACCTCTCTTGACAACATAAACTAGGCCTATACCATTTACTAACGGTTCGTGTTACATCCCTATAGACACCTATCAATCTCAAATATAATACACATAAACCTTGTTGTGAGGTATTCAGATGATCCATGTATGTAATTGCTAATTAACATGATCCTTGCCAACTAACGTTACTGGGGCGGCATTGAGCCAATACCTGGCCGTGTTGTCCCGTTATCAACCCAGTATTGGTCCAATACCTTGATTTATCAGGGATTTATACCTTTGAAATTAATCAGGAGTTGTTGCTGGTTGCTGCTGTTGTTTGGTGTCTGATTTATTTGGGTTGTTCGGTATGTACTACGTACATATCGTGATCATGTTTCAAATAAAGTAATATTTATCGAAATAAAAAGTGAAATTGTGCTTGTTCTTAGCCGCGAGTAGCAGTTCGATAAACCGCCATGTCTCTTAATTAGCCAATTTTGCGAATCAGTGAGTCAGTCAGTCACAAAAGCGTATTTCGTGATGTAGTTTCGAGAGTGTTATATGTACAGTAATCAACCATAGGAGAAAGGTTTGCCCGTGTAGTCCTGAAGATCTGTGATAAATTTGGGGTCAAAGTGTCAAAGGTCAGGCCTACGGAGACCAGATTAAACCAGAAATCTGGTTCCAATGCGACAATGAAGCTCCCCATTGCGACTTTCCAATGGACTATGAATATTGACTTCAAATACAAGTAAATATAGAAGGCGTATTAATACACTTATCAGTGACCATGGCCTTTGACCTCTTGGCGCCAATGTAATTGTATCATCCCCTCTCATTAGCACCTGTCCAAGACTCTGTGCAGTTTGATTGGCACAGTCCGTTATAAGAACTGCTAAGTTGAGGTAAAAGCTAAATGTTATACCACCATCAGAATATTAAAGGTGCGTATTCACACCAAAATGTTTGAAAATAAAATTGTCAAAATTGTATAGTTTTCGAGGCTTAAATTGTGTACCTCACTGTAATGAAACGAGATAAATCTTATATATAATTTCATTCCATATAAATAAATTTCGTAGGTTTTGTTGTAAATTTGAACTAGGGACTCGTGCCTCTAATACAGTTTGACATCTTAAAAATTATATTAGTTTATACGTAATGAAATCATCATATGCTAAGATTTGTTTCGTTTCATTAAATCTAGACACACAATTTAAGCCTCTAAAACGTTATAATTTCAACAATTTTATTTTGAACCATTTTGCTGTGAATATGCACCTTTAATAGCTAAATCATATGACTACTCGGACTTGAATAGGGTCGAAAATGCACTATGTAAAACGAAAACGGGTAGCATTTCATGTTGCTAATTCAACAAATAGATACAGCACAAAATTATATATGATATAAATATAAATAGATATTGCTAACAAAAATGTATTTGATACGTGGATGAAAACAAATCCGGATATTTGAGAAAATATCCGGAAATCCGGAGGCCTGATAAAAAATCAGCATTTTCCGGATAAGTTCGAAGGGATGGTCGCCCTGTATGCTTAACTAAGATATAAACTGCTACTTAAGGCGAGCTAAGCGCAAAATATTAGTGTTGAATAAAACCTAGATTGTAGCAAGGACACAGTGACCATGCCCTTTGACCTTTTGACTCCAAGGAGTAATGTATCATTCCCTCTCATTATAATGATACACGTGTACTGCTTTTATTCTAGTATACTGATGCAAGCGTGTATCGTGCTCTCTCTCATTATAAGGTAGCATTTGCTCAAGTTTGGGTCCAGTATAACTACCCAAACATGAGATATGAACTACTAAGTTCAGCTAAGCACAAAATGTTGAAAATCCCGAAGGTTTTTGCCAATGTCACATTAACCTTGACCTTTGACCTTTTGATGCCAATCTCATTGTGTGATGCCCATTAATTGCAAGGAGGTATGCGTCGAAGGTCGGGTACAGGAAGCTTAACCAAAGATGATGTATGAACTGCTAAGTTGAGCTAAATACAAAGTGATAATATTGAAAAGATACAGTTTTACCAGTGTCTCAGTAACCTTGACATTTGCCCTTTTGATCCCATGATAATTGTATGATACCCTCTCACTATGTAGAAGCATGTATCTCCCGGTCTGGCTTCACGAGAAAGTCACTATGTGGTGACCTGGCATTATAAGGAAGATTGTGCGCGAGTTTGGTAAGTTTTGGTCAAGCATGATTGACCAACGTTGAGAAATGAACTGCTAAGTTGAGCTAAATGGAAAATGTTAATCTTGAAAAAAACCCCAGTTTTGCCATGGCCACAGTACTCTTGCACTTTGGCCTTTTGGTCCCAAGGTCATTGTCTGACGTCCTGGCATTATAATGAAGCATATGTCCCAGTTTGGGTCGAGTATGAGTATCCAAACATGAGATATGAACTGATAAATTTAGCAAAACGTAAATTGGACGACGACATTGTCGCCGCCGGATAATGCGCCAGGGCATCACAATAACTCGTTTTACTTCGTAAAGTCAAGCTAAAAAATTTTTGGGGGAAACTATGTGTCTGAAAGATACAAGTTCTCAATAACGATAGATCTACGAGAGAGAACTTGACCAAACTTGACTGCGCATGGGGTCCTAAAGATGTGTGATAAATTTGGGGTCAAAAGATTATAGTCACGGTATCAGTGACACAATTCATCTTTTCCAACGTGAACGATTCGAGCACTGTACAAGTTACGAAAGCTGATTCCGTCCGGTCGTTTCAAGAGATTTTGTATACGTAATCAAACTTGGTGTATGCATGTGTTGCTGACTTAAAGACGCATATTCACACCAAAATACTTCAAAATAAAATTGTTAAAATTGTTTTAAACGTGTGCCTGGACGTAATTAAACGAAGTAAATCTTAGCAAATGATGATTTCATTCCATATAAATTAGTATCATCTTTTAAGTTGTGAACTTCAATTAGGGACACGAGTCCCTAATTCAACTTCACAAGTAAAAATTATATTAATTTATACGGAATGAAACTATCATATGTTAACATTTATTTCGTTTCATTACACGTAGGTACATAATTTAACCCTTTAATAGCTACATTTGTTCAAAATATTCAAATATTTACTTATTGAATGTCCATTTGCAGGCCAAGCGAAGACTATTTTTGAAAATTCACCACTGGAATGACTGGCTCTGTTATCGAGCCAGTCATTCCAGTGGTAAATTTTCAAAAATAGTTTTCTCTTGGCCTACAAATGGACATTCCTCAAGACCCCTGCAGAGGCCCGTCTTGGCCGACTTCGTCGTGAAAGGGTTAAGCATCTAAACGTATACATTATTTATAATCATATTTTCAAAGATATTGGTGCGAATGTTCACATTTAAGGTATTAACGTAACAGGACTGGCTTAGAGTAGCTTCAGCGTGACCTTTCCACGCTTCACCCGCATCTACCGAGATTCTATCGATGTTGTCCAGCTCTTGAGAAAGTCATGTACACTTAATATGCTCCCAAAGTCCTTATATGCATCTAATATAAGCATTGTGAAAATGAAGCAGATTCGATCGCGGATACCAGAATTATGGCCCTTGCAATTTTTTACGTTTTATGACTAATGGGGTTGATATCCATCTAAGGTCAGTGTGACCTATTTCCTGGAGAATATAGATCAAAGGTAAATTTCCCTGCAGAAATAAAAAAGCAAAGTATTTAGCAAGCATGATCTGTCGTATTTGGACTATTGCATACCAATAGGATACGGGGAGACTATCCTAGGGTTATGGTCCTTTGAATTTGACTATATTAATAGAGCGATTAGGGAATGGTAACAAATACTGAAGGGGTATGTGTTGTCATGTATAAAGCTGTTATTTTATTCTTACTTGGACTATAGAGGGATACATTTCTAGCTATGCCCCTCCCATTTCTAGCTAAGCACCGCCCACGCTTTGTACGCGTGTTGCAATCGATTTGAAACTCTTAAAGCTAAATTCCCAGAATCTAAATTTCAAGTTAACTATACAGGTGAGTTGTTGAATATTTTGAAACTAATTTGGCTGCGGACGATTGCTGCATATGGCAACTTCGCCTCCCAGTTACAGTCGTTTCAGAATGTTTACTAAATTATAGATTCATCACTTTTGTGATGCACATTTCAATTCTGGAACGTTTTCTGACATGATTCGATAGGCTGACTGCCAGAACCTGACCCGTCAGACCATCTAAATATCTGCCATATGGTTGGTTTAGGGTCATAGGATGCGCGGACGAATTGTATTAGGCAGCTGAGTGTCAAAGTCCTCGCACCTCTTGTTGTTTAATAAATGGGTTCCATCCAACTATTTATGGACGTGGTAGGCAGAGATCTTTATCACAGTATGCCATAGTGTGGCCAAACTGCATTAACGGTATCTCGATTGATGTGCTTTCATACAATCAGAATTACATATCGAGTGGTGATTGTATCCAATGTATCATCTCTTTTATTTAAGCATCGCCCACTTAGTAACGGTTGCAATGAGTTCGACTCGATTGTAAACCAAGGGTGGAGGCACCAAAATGTCCTCTGCATGATTGCTCTACCCACCCCTCCCACCCACCTGTAAAACGGCACCCTGATAACGCAGGTTACTGGGCCGGCACTGGGCTAATAGCAGGACGCATTGGTCAGGTATTTTCCAGTACCCGCCCAGTAGGCCTAAGGTGCGTTACCAGGGTGTGCAAACATATTTCAGATGATTATTTTATTGGCATAGACAGATTGACGCTCAAAATACAGGAACTCGCTTTTAAGAGCGTCGAATTATCGGACTTTCCTGGTAGGGCCCTCTCCAAGATCTTCCGTCTACTAGAAGAAGTAATCCTGTCCCGCTCTTGTCTTCAACCCCACTCCCTCGCACCAAGCGCACCCTGGTGCTAACATTTTTTTGGGCCTGTTTTCGTATTTGTGTACGTTAAAATGATGTAGAATATCTATCTTATATTGTTAATTCGATAAATCATTTCCATAACCAGCTGTGTCCTCGATATATGTGTATTCTTATCGTTCGTATCCGTAGTGTCAAACAAGACAGTAGACACTGCTTCTGTCATGTAGAGGTGTGTGGCTTTGAGCTGATTTACAGCTATTAAAAGCAACCCAGAAATGATACGCTTTTATTCGTCGGTAAAACCAACGTGATTTGATTCTCTAGTAACATGCCTTGCTTTGCGATCGGGAGGTTTTGATAATAGAGTTGCGGCGAGGTATCAGGCGAAGAGCGCTGGTGATAAACCATATCTCCTTGTGCCGATCCTATTGAGTTGTCAAATATTGCTGAAACTGTTGTATTTGACAGTAGAAGGCTATCTAGGCGTAGTTTGTCATCAGCACAATCAGCGTGGGCAATAGACAGATCTATGGACTCTTGATGTTATCAAATGAAAGTGACACATCGATTCCCACCTTGTAGAAATGTCACTGATTTGACAGAACTGGCGATGTGAGCGTATGCAGTGCCCATGCTATATCGACCAAGCCGCGTCCTCATTTAAAACATTCCTGCCGTTTCAAGTAGCCTAAGTCTAAAAGAAAAAAAGGAAAAAGTAAACAAAAAAGGGGGTGGGGGGAAGTAGCCTAAGTCTGTCAATTTTATCTCTGATACAAGATAAGCTCACATCTGACATAATTTCCATAAGGTCCGGATGACCTCATGGGATTATTTCCACAGGATCTATGGGGAGGTGTTGTTCAACGGCAGAGCTGATATTATTGTAGAGCTGGTACTACCTGAATCATTGAAGAGTTCGATGTTGCAGCCATCTGACCCGTACAAGGAAACCACTCTTTCGCACTGGCATTGTTTTACACATCTACTTCTGCTACCTAGTGTCTGCGGTGGTCTTGGCTGTTCAAGGGGAGGGGATGGGGTGGTGGTAGTGACCCATATTTTGTATGTATGAACTGATCCTTGAACAATTCACTGATTATCGCAGCATTTCTATAGTCGGGACCTATGACGTGCCCTTCAAAGCATTTCATTGTTAATACTTTGACTTAATCTGTTACCAATCACCAGTGGGTGTGATCTCAGTTACTAGATCATCTGCTCTTTCAGCGGCACGTTCTTTCGTTCATTTATTTGAAGCAGGATTTTGTTGAGGTTCTTTCTTAATACAGCGCCGTTTCATTCTGACATTTTGTATAGTCATAGTAGCTATATTTTCTGTTGCTCAGAGAGTGAGAGAGAGAGAGAGAGAGAGAGAGATAGAGCGTGCGTGCGTGCGTGCGTGCGTGCGTGCGTGCGTGCGTGCGTGCGTGCGTGCGTGCGTGCGTGCGTGCGTGCGTGCGTGAGAGGGAGGGAGGGGTCGAGGGAGAGAGAGAGAGAGAGAGAGAGAGAGAGAGAGAGAGAGAGAGCTGACATTTTGTACAGTCATAGTAGCTATATTTTCTGTTGCTCCGAGAGAGAGAGAGAGAGAGAGAGAGAGAGAGAGAGAGAAAGAGAGAGAGAGAGCGAGCGAGCGAGAGAGTGCGTGCGTGCGTGCGTGCGTGCGTGCGTGCGTGCGTGCGTGCGTGCGTGCGTGCGTGCGTGCGTGCGTGCGTGCGTGCGTGCGTGCGTACGTGAGAGAGAGGGAGGTAGGAAGGGAGGGAGAGAAGAGAGCGAGAAAGAGCTGACATTTTGTATAGTCATAGTAGCTTACGAGAGAGTGCGTGCGTGCGTGCGTGCGTGCGTGCGTGCGTGCGTGCGTGCGTGCGTGCGTGCGTGCGTGCGTGCGTACGTGCGTGCGAGAGAGAGAGAGAGAGAGTGAGGGAGAGAGAGAGGAGCGAGAGACAGAGAGAGAGAGAGACAGAGAGAGAGAGAGAGAGAGAGAGAGAGAGAGAGAGAGAGAGAGAGAGAGAGCTGACATTTTGTGTAGTCATAGTAGCTATATTTTCTGTTGCTCAGAGAGAGAGAGCGTGCGTGCGTGCGTGCGTGCGAGCGAGCGTGCGTGCGTGCGTGCGTGAGAGCGAGAGGGAGGTAGGGAGGGAAGGAGGGAGAGAGAGAGAGAGAGAGAGAGAGCTGACATTTTGTATAGTCATAGTAGCTTACG